>VZTT01054031.1:23411-107772 GCA_013400855.1 Buphagus erythrorhynchus
TCCTTTTCCCTCGCCTTGTGAAGCTACTTGGCATTCAGTTGCTTAGATAAGGATACTTCAATTTCCTGCAGCTCCCCTCACTCAGATAAGTCCTTGTCTTCCACGTCAGTGGAGAAAATATTACTGTTTGGTAAAGCCAGAAGTTTAAACACAGCCCTGATAGGCAGTGACTAATGAAGAAGAGGAGGGAAAACCCCCTCACAAATAAAGCATTTCTTTCTGTCTCCTTTTTATCAGCAAATGAAGCTTGTTGTAATTTCCTGTGGGGGAATATTTTTTAAATTTTTGTTATTGGTTCCTGAAGGAAATGAAACAGCATCCCTTGTCTGGGCCAGCATTTGTCATAAGAGAAAATATTTAACAACCATGAATAGGTTTCCTACCTTACATAGTACAGGGTGATAGCTAGATAGATGTATAGATAGATATATAGAGAGACAGACAGATCACCATCTCTTACTAGAGCAATTTTTTATTGTTTACAGGTGACAGGGAAGGTTATGAGAAGCAAATGAGAACAGAAAAGTGCTATATGGAATAGTCAGACCTTGGTGCTGCCAGGTCCCCATCCTCAGCCTTTTAAGGCTGGTGACTTCTGCCTTTTTTAAGACAGAAAACAGGGATGAAATCTTTCTGAAATGGTGTCCATCTTACCCACCTGGGTTTCTACAGATGCCCCACCTAAACATGTCAAGTAAACCAGGCATGGCACATGGTGTATAGATACATATTTATTGCAAGTGCTAACTTTTTGGTGGTTTTTCTTTTGATTTAGATTAAACAATAATTTCTACTGAAAGAAAATACCCCGTCAAAAAGAAAAAAAAAAAGAAAAATAATTTCCTAGTCAGTTGTAATTTTTTGAAGGAATATAATGTGCAGATTCTGACTTACAGATATAATTTCTTGCGACATATTAATTTTGTGTGCATTAGTTTAATATTCTTGGAAGTAGAAAGCTTAGGGAATTGTTATTGGAAAATGTGATATGAATCCCAGTGAATGTTTCTGAGTATGCAGATTCATTTATTTATTTGTTTGTTTATTTATTTATTTAAGATCACAATATGCACTTTTCCATAAGATACATATCAAGAAAGTGTAATTGTAAACAAATGCTCAGTATATTGATAATATCGCTAGCCTAACTGCATACCTAACATGAATTCAACTCCCCAAATTAAGAAGATTTAACTACAACAGGTACTAAATATTAACTCCAACAAGGTAACATCAGTATGAACATTAAAAAGACCTAATTCAGGAATTGATTGATAGTTATACAGAAAATTTGACAAAGTCATATCATTAGCACATGGGTCCTTTCCTCTTTCATAATTCAGTTTTTATTTATCCGTTCTCAGTTTGCAGATTCATTTAACTTTAATCCTCACAAATGGCTCCTAGTGAATTTTGACTGCTCTGCAATGTGGTAAGTATTAATTCAGTAAAGGGAAAAACAATACAAGAGACAAAAAGGAGGTTATATTAGTCTTCCTTTCGAGCAGTAGACATTTCTTTATATTTCCCAACTGAAATTAGGAGAACTGCATAATTTTAAATTTTATAAATTATTTACAGAATTCAAACTTTCATTTAATCCAAGTATCAGAACCATGAAATTTTGAATTAGGCCTGAGCTCTGTATTAAGTTTCAAAAAGAGAGAGAAGTCCCAAAAAGTTTGCAGATTTATACCTGCTCCATTTTGGGACTGCTTAAAACATAAATAAAAAAGTTATTTTAAGGATATCAGTGCAATGAACAACATGCTAAACAGGGCTTTTTTTTTTTTTTTCTTTCTTCCTTTTCCATAACATTTCTTTTGATTTGATTCTTTTAAAAGCCTTTCTAAAAATGTTTAAGATTTGTCTGATGACAAGCAGCTGATTTCAAAAAGGCCTATTTATGTAATTTTGTACTGACTTTCAATTTTCCCAGATGACAGCAGAGACATTTTGATATTAAATGATGCCAAAATAGAAACCCATAGACATATTTTCAAACAAAGCAAAGTATCATGGCAGTAATAATAGCATGGGTTTGTTAAAAACATTCCATAGTAGATGATCCTATTTTGTCCCAAAAGAAATGATTACCAGCATCACAATTAATGATACTTATTAACAAAATAGCTATTCAACAAATGCAGACTATTTATCAAAATAAATGAAAACATTAATTTCAGTTATAATAGAACAAAATCTTCAAAAGAGAAAAATAGAAGACTCCAAAACATCATCCAGAAAATAGGTCACCTTATTTAAAAGAGGAATAAATGCAAGACAGTGCTCACTCAGTTGCTTTTGGTTAACCTTCGTCTCTTTTAATTTCCCTGGCAAAGTAGACTTTTCAGGTAATATATTATGGTTTCTACTTTAATATTTCAGCTGATGTAGGCATTTTAAATCTTCCAGCACATTGTGTTTTTTTCTTTTCCTTAGGGTAGATGGCTTACATTCTGACCCTAATTTATCAGTAGTGGCAGCACCCCATAACATCCTGTGTCTCTGTGTGTAGGGAAGGAGGAAGATGATGAAACAAACTCCCTTTCTACTTCCTCCCATCTTCTTCTCATCACTCAAAGACATTGTAAAAAACTTGCAAATTAGACAATACGCTATCAATCTCTTTAATGTTTGTAGAACAATTAGGAACCACAGTCTAGTCCCTAACAGTTTAGTTTCTCATTAATTCTGCTTTCCCTGAAAACCCTGTAGAACTATGTTAAAGGCATTTTACCTGGCTTTCCAGTAAAACAAGTTCTATACAATCACACTGTGATTTCCCATCTCAGGTGATTTTAGGTTATTCCTGGTAAAACTTAGACTTTAGACTTAGGAAAGTATTTTTTCCACATTTTGTTTCTTGTTAGCTTTTTTAGCTTTATTTTTCTTAGATAAGCCGTTGCATAAAATGCTTGTTTTCATAGATAATGAAGATTCCAGGACTCTAGAGAGACTTCGCAATGTCTCCTTTACTCAAAGTAAAAGTTTCACAACTCTAGCCACTTGGTCTTCAATTCAGCTAGGCATTTATGTATAGGGGTTAATCACTTAATACAGAATAAATGTACACTTAAACTCTTGAAGCCAAGTCCATTGTCCAGCTAATTCTAAGACCTTCATCCAAAATTCACCTGTCTTACCAACTGTAACACTCCCAGAGAAGGTGAAAAGTAATAATAAAGGTTGAAGAATGGTAAGAAAAAGTAACTGTGAAGGATACATAGTCCTCTTAGGATCCATGAAAATACTAAGTATGATACTATGGTAATATGGAAAGAGTAATATGGAAATACTGAACACCATTTCAGAACCAGAGTAATCTGAGTTCCATTGATGGGCAGACTTCAAATTAACCCAGACTCCTCAGCACTTTGCCCAATAAACACTTGCATTTCTTTTTACTGCAAGCTGATGAAAATAATCCACCCATTAGATCTGTAATGTAATTATGTAATTACTCAGTGCAATATGTGGCACTGATGTAGTTAAATCATCTACTTCCAATTCATTATAAACCTTTTGTAAAATATTCTCAGACTTCCTGATGTACAGAAAAGAGCAATTTCCTATAAAAAAGAACTTAATAAAGCCAGTCCAAGAAGAGTGTATTTTTCATATTCAAATATCAGAGTCCTTTAGAGACTTTGTCTTGAAACTACAGTCAGTTTTGCCTGACTTGTTTAATTGATACTCTGGAATATTATAAAATAGGAAGAAGTGTCTTCAGTCAGAGAGAATCAAAATAATAATCTTGCAAAGGCTTGGTATTTTTGACTTCTATTACCCTTTTCGGGGTTTAAATGTTAACTTTTGATTGGGAAGGATGTTTCAGTAACTGGAAGAAGGTGCTCACAGGAAATACTTATCTGTAGATCGTAGGACACAAAATAGTTTGGGTTGAAAGGGAACTTAAAAATCATCTACTTCCAACCCCACTGTCATGGGCAGGGACACTTTCCACTAGCCCAAGCTGCTCAAAGCCCCATCCAGCCTCTCTTGAAGACTGCTTGAAATGAAATGGTGTTTCACTTCCTGACTTCTGTTGAACAAACTTGAACAATCTACTTGAACACACTGAAGTGAAATTTTCGTGCTGGTTCATAATATGAGGTCACTTTTTTATCTGTCATTAAAAATGTACAAAATAGAGTGAGGCAGTTAAAAGCTGCAGATCAAGTCACTTCTCACAGATCTTCATTGCTTATTTCCAAAGGAGTTTTGTTGTGCATTTTGTATTATGAGTACTTAATATGTGAATCTGTGCTACTTAAGCTAGGTCTTGGTCTCTAGCATAACATCTAGCCTTACAAAAAATTTACCAATATAATTTGTGAAATCCATATTCACAGGATCACAGATTCATAAGGGTTGGAAGGGATTTCTGGAGATCATCTAATCCTGTGATTTTCATCTTGAGAGGTAGTCAAGAAACATCTTTCAGGCTGTGGATGGGTACCTCAGAGCCCGAACAGAGAGTCACCCACTACAGTCACTCAACTTTTCTTTTTACAGTAAACCACCATGTGGCTCCTGATGTAGGCTCTCCTTGTTTTCCTTGCTCACAGACATCTAAAACCTCTAAAGAATTCTACCTGATTTTTGTCTGAATGTTGGAAGGTGGAGCTTGGAGCCCTGCTTTTTTTGATCACCAGGGCCCAAGGTGTCTCAAGCTCAGTGTTATCCACTGTAGGTATATGGTTCTGGAGCCACATATTTACCTCTGTTTCAGTCCCTCTTCTACCACACAGCCTGTTATCTGTGTCTTGTAATGCAGCCATCTGACAACAGGTCATCCACCTGTGCACACCTTGTGCAGGTACCAGCCTTTTCTTCAGGAGAAGTATCTGGGCATCCGTTGCAAACTACCAGCTGTACTGACATCTCATTTTTTACCAGTTCCATCAGAGTGGCAGCATCAGACTTCTCAGGGGCTGCCTCCATCCACACACTGGGTTTGGCTCTGAGGTGGAGGCCCACCATTAGGGCAGAGACCTGAGCACTGAGGACTCTGGTGTACTGAGCACTCTGGTGTGCACCTCCTGAGCACTTAGGACTTGCCTGAGGTGTGGATCTACTTGCAGAATTCAGCAGCACCCTTCCTGCATGCCCTGTCTATGGAAACTTCCATGTCATTTTCTTCTAAGCTAGATGTTGCAGCAGAGTAGTTACCTGTTCCATTGTTTAATACAGCATCTTAACAGGAGAAGAAATTAAGTGCTCACAAAACATCTAAAGACATTGCTTTCTAACTTGGATTAGCTGCATAGAGAATGAGCTACTGAAACACAAATATATCAAAGTAATCAAATACTTCAAATAAACTGCAGTAGAACAACCTAGAATTTGTTAAAAAGATTTATCCTAATTAAATCTTTTTCAGTTATTGTTTTCTTCCTTTTGTCCACAGGACATTTCTAGCAATAATTAGGTTATTCATAGTTTTTATTTTATCTGAAAATCTGTCGCTATTTTTCATGTGTGTAAGTTTACTTATTTTCAGCTATGTACTTCCCATACCTGAAGGCATGTACTTAGCTGTTGACTTTCCCTGACCATTAGGGAGAGGAAGGGCTTTTGTTTGTTTGAATAAGATGTTTTATGACCGTGGTCTAGATGTGAATGCGAGTGGGAGTATATACCGACCTGTGCATTTATACATACACACTAAAATACTGGAAATTAGACTTTTACTTAGAAATTTACAATTCTACATTAAACCATTAAAATGCAGAAAAAAAGGTTTGGACATTTTAAATGTAGAGAATTGTTGATATAATTTTTGCTTACTCTGTAATATATTTATAGGCATAATATAATGATGTAGCAGTCTATCCCTTTTTGATTTATGGTTTCTTCTTCTTCTGCCTCTATAAACCCCAACGTTTGTGGAGGTGAGTCAGTCTTACTCAGCATGAAGCATGAACCAGAAAAATCTTGTTATTAATCACTGGCAAAACACAGTTTATTCTCTCTAAAAGGGACACACTGGCTTTTGAACCTCAGTCCAGTCACACCACCCCTAGCTGGCAACAGTAAGTTACGCTTCTCAGTGTAACATTGTGCTGTAGAATGTCTGTCAGGAATTGTGTAGTGGATCCAGCTAATGGCAGAGTGGTACAAGAGGGGAGCCTGAGCCAGGACTGGGGGCTTGTCCCTTCCAGTGGCTGCTGCTGCTGCTTCCACAGCAGCATGGAGAGAGAGTGGCCAGCACCCCCAAAGCCTCAACGTGCTCTGCACAATGTTTGGGAAGCAACAGCTCTTCCCACGCAGCTTTGTACTGCAGTAATTTCAAGACAACTTCTGTTGACTGCAAACATTAACATTGCTTCATCTAGTCTCACATTCTGGTGTGAGTGTCTATCACCATAAAAAGATCCTCTATGTCTGTTTCTTGTCTGTTTTTAAATATGCAGTCGTGCAGTCATGCTGCCCGTTCCTGCTGAGCCTTACACTTAACTACTTGTAAGTACAGTACTGATATGGCTGTGAAAAAGCACTGAAAATGGCACAGGCTGTGCTCAGGAAATATGCCAGTTTAAACACATTCAATTTGACTTTACTTCTTGTGGAAATTTAATCCCTTAAGTCTTTATTCTTAAATTTCTCAATTTCATTTCTTTTCTTTTATACAGGGTGAAAAAAAGATCAGATTTAATAGGTGCCTTTAAATTAGAACCTCTTTACCTGCAGCATCACCATCAGGAGTCTGGTAATTTTATATTTAAATGAGATTATTATTATTTTGTTTGCACTCTGATATTTAATGGAAAAAAAAGGACTTAAGATGAAAATGGCAATTCTTAAACTACCCAAGTTGTTTAGGAGGCTGTATCCATTTTCTAGCTCATTAAAGTGCAAATACATGTNATGGCAATTCTTAAACTACCCAAGTTGTTTAGGAGGCTGTATCCATTTTCTGAGCACTCTAGGGAGCTAAGCTCAAAAAAAAAAGAGTAATTGTCTAGTGAGATTTTAGATAGTTAAAAGCAATACAAGGGAAGTAATTTCATAAAGCATTATGCATTACTACTTTTGTATTGGGATTTCCCCAGTTTGAGACTTACCACTGATTGATTGCAGGAGTGTTGAGAAAATTCTTACTATCTTCTGGCTGTCAGATAAATGTATTAATGGATGTTGTGTAACAAGTCCCTTAACCTGTCTTCCCCAGCGTATCTTTCTTCAGAATGATTTCAGGATCTGATTTGGCTTTAGAGTTTCTAAGGTCTGTGACTTATTTTCTTAGTTATTCATGCAATCTCTGATTCAAATTTTTCAGAAACCCATTTGAGGAGCAAACACTCCCTGAAACTACAAAGAAGGGGTGAACTGTGTTTGCTGTCTGTGCTCTACTTTTGAGTGATAGCTTTCTGGGACATTATGCTGTAGCCTTCATGCTCTTACACTGGCTGTAGAGAAAGGCAGTAAGAGCAGACTATCTGTATTGTACAAAATGCTCACAAATAACTTAAAAATCTCAGGCTCTGTACAAAGCTCCTTAATGGATTAGTGCTGGTCCTTGCACATACCTAGCAACTGCAGAGTGGTATTTGCCCTCCTGAAGTCCATTTTTACACATTTGGTTATTAATGGAATAATTGTGAAGATGGTCACAGCAGTGCAGTGTCAACATGTGGTGGAACTTGCCTCATAACTTTCTGAAGAGAGTGAATCATCAGTGGAAGGTCTTACCATATACTGAACCTCATCATGTTCCTGGAATTGCTGGTGCTGTTCTGTGTTCAGAAGTGTATCCTGTTATGGCTATGAAATCACTGACATTTAAATTAACACCATCCAGAATTCCACTATTCATTAAAAAAACCCAGGAAAAATGGATTCATGTGCCTTAATCCTGAGCTGGCATAAACCTTGAATTTTATTCCTTTCCTCCATTTCCAAGGAATACAAACATAGAACAGTGCAGTAAACAGGAACATATTACATGCAGTAATATGAGCTGAGGTTCACCCTCTAAAGGTTTGAATTGTTAAGAAAAAAAAAACAAACAACTTTTTTTTGCCTTTTCTAATGGAATATACAAGTTACACCAAATACACTTCAGGCGTTAGCTTTTACTTAACATACATTAAAAATATTTGTCTTCAGGAGAAAAATATCCAGCCTTAACTAAAAAGAAAATATGTTCTTGGGACAACTGAGAGTACTGATACAAGAACTTTAGGTCTTACCTGGGTTAAGTAACACCTGAAGAAAACCAAACCTTTCTTAACAGGTTGTTTCAGTAAGGCCACCAAGTTGACCTGAAAACTTTATCACCCCAGTTGGAGAAAGAGTTTTTTAGCCTTCATCTTGCCTTCAGAAGGGTGATAGCATGTTATGTGATCTAACATCATGATTTCAAAGAGATAGCTGATTACTAGCAGTCTAGGAACGCTAATTTTTTTTCTATGCTCCATTCCTATTCCATATCAATTTTCCAAGAAGCTGGACAACACTTTCCAAATGCAAATGCCCCTGGTTAAACTTCCAACCCACACTTGCTCCTTCAATAAACACAGTCAAATTTGCTACACGAAGGTGCTGCAGTCCCCATTGATCCCTCTGTGATTTATGGGATGTCAGCACTCTTGGAAATACGACTTGTCTAATGGAGAGTCTTGAATTCTCTGTATCTTCAGGTCTGAGAATTCCTATCCTGGTTTACTAAGTAAATGAAGTAGTATTTCTGAATTCGCTCATCTCTCACTCAAGAATTTAAATGAGCGGAAAAATATCTCTATCTGTGAGCAATTACTCTTAATAACCATATGGCAATTATGTGTGTCCCCAAGGGGAGAATCTTTATTTTGTCATTAATTATAATTTTATGTGATTTACATCATCACACCAGGAAGATTGTAGTAGCTTGCCTGGCAACCCAGGATATAGGTCAAATCCTCATGGCACTGTTAGAAGAATGCAGCTTTATACTCTATTGTGAACACCACATACACTCCCACAATGCAATTCCTCCTGGTTAAATACAGATGTAAGACTAAGGCTTGTAATCAAGGAATCAAGCACTAATCATTGATTACATTCTGCTTCACAGCTTGTGAAAGGCGTTGTTGTGGATCATTAGACATAGCCCCTTACAGGAGCGTAGGATTATTTATCTGTCACCAGTTGCTTTACTCTCTTTGCTACCAGTCTTGCAGCTATCAAACAGAAATGGCTACTACAATGCAGAAGAATATAAATGTTATCAATTTACCTTGTTACCAAGCAGAGACAACCACATTAATTTCCTGAAGTCCAGGAACAGGTTAATGATTGTTGGTTGTTTTGTGGGTTTGGGTTTTTTTACCACCTGGAAACCAACATAGTAACAGATTAAAGAACCTAATGGCCTCCTGTTACAGAGAAAGAAGGACCATATTTTTTCCTATGTTTTGGCTGCAAATGAGAGAACATTGGCAAGAGAGCTTGTAACACAGGAAAAAGTTGTTGTTTTTCCCTAGAAAACATAAAGGCTGAAAATTATGTAAATGGCATATACTGGTCAAATTCAGAAGCTACAGTTCGACCTTCCAAGCTAACAGTTCCAGGAGTACTTAGCATTTTACCAAGGAATCCAAGTACATACTCTCCTATGAAGCTTATACTCCACTGCAGAGAAATAAAGCAGAGTAAGGAAGCTAAGCAGATGCTTCCTAAAGAAGTGCTTTAAATATGACATCAGTTTAATTTCTGTCACTGACTTACAGCAAGTAACTGACTGTGTTCAAGTTTACTTTACTGTGAAATCAGTTTAATTCCTTGATTCAAAGAAAAGTTGGTGAATCCTGATGCTGTGTGCTTATATAAAGGACAGCTAATGATGCCCTCTACTTGCCTCCTTGGACTGCTTTGTGGCTTAGCCAATCTGTGTAAGGGGCTTTCACTCCATCAAAAGAAAAACCATAAAAAAATTGCAGAATACTATTCTCCAAGGAGGAACAGGTCAAATTGTGAGTAATTTCTTACAGTCACTTATTAGACATCCTGGAAATTTAGCAACAAATATATGTATCAGTATAAAAGATAAGTGGATTATTTTGAAGACTGTTACCAGTTCACTAGGGTAAAGGCGATGACATTTCACAGCAGACTGAGTCTGGGGATTCTGCAAACTGTTTAAACAAAAATTAATAATAGTTATTTTATCTACTGTTTGTTTTCCCTACAAGAAGAAAATAAACATAATATTTGATCTGTCATCTCTATAGTATCTGCAGTTTAACAAAAAGGAAAACAGTGTTTCTTCTGTAAATTGTTTGTTAGTGGCATATTTTGACTAGCTAAGGAATGAAGGTTATTACAAGTACCTTCATTTAACATGTTACCAAATACCCAGCTAGATATTTAGTGGTCCTGTTGACACTGATGATGCTGAAGTTTGTAGCAGATGTAAAGGATAGCTAAGATACAGCTTTTTCAGTAACATTTGAATGATTAAAGTCTTTGGCTGTTGTGATGATGATGAAATGTGAACATATTTTCTTTAATTTCCAGGTCTTGTAACAGATTATCGGGTAAGTACAGTATCAATGTAATAATTAATACTATTACTTGTACGTACTGGTATTTTTAGGACTTTATTTTCCATTACTACCATAAACTTCCAAACTTTATGTTTCTTTACAAGAAGGATGCAGCTTGCTAAATTTTTTAACATTCCTCAAACTAATTTGGTTTTTTGTTTTTTTGAAAAAAAAATTGTTTAGAGGCAGAAATTGCACGTGCAATATCTTTAGATTTAGGCAATAGAAAGAAATTTCCTAAAGTTGTGGGCTTGGTGGTTTTTTTCTTTAACATAGTGAATAGCACAATTTTAAAAAAATTAAAAACATCTCTATTTTAATCTTTTACCATGGAAACACTGTTGTTTTGAAGTGGAAAACATGCCTGTCTTTGTAGGTGCTAGCCCCACAAATTTAAACAAGCCAATGTACATAAGTTTCTCAGATAGTTATTTTCCTAAAGCCTTTGAGGAGAATTCAGGATGCACAAAGAAAATTTGATTTTCCTCATGACCCTTCCATTCTGACTCCAACCTCCTTTGCCAATTTTAATTTGAAAATATTGAGTATTAAATGTTACTAATAAACAGGGATTAATAAACAAGGAATGGATATTTCTTCTATTATTTGATCCACTTCTAGCAACTGCCTCTAGGATGTGACAATGTAGTTCACTTCAAAACCAGGGCAGAGTGTACTTTCTGCTGTGTCACTGCAGTGGTGACCTCTGTCACGGGCTCTTCTCTCTGGGTTGCAGCACTGGCAAATCCCCCTGGGCAGGAGGTTCCGCTCCCTGAAGCTCTGGTTCGTGCTGAGGATGTACGGGGTCAAGGGGCTGCAGGAGCACATCCGCAAGGTGACTGGGAATTGCCTTCTTGGGTACCTGTGGTGGGATGGCAGGGGAGATGAGCTGGCTACCTATCCGCTCTCCATGACTTCTGCACACGTCAGAAAGCAGAGTTTTAGGCAGCTCAGTTCAGCAGGGCTGCTGCTCATTTGCCCCATGTGAAGTCACAATTCCGTTTCATGGCTGGATCAAAGGTGCCATTCATTTCGTGCTCATCTTTAGGAAAGGAAAGTCTTGGAATTTGGAGTTTCCACAGTATGGTACCACTCAATCCCTCTCAAATTAAGCCAGAGCACATCCACGGTTTTATTGTGGAAACACATGGATATTCATTACTTCTTTATTTTATTAATGTGCATGCATTGATAGGATGTTTAGATTATGATTAAGGGATACAATGACTTATTTGGCATGTCTACCTCTGCTGTTGCTTTTTTCCCTGTTTAAAATATATTTGTGTTAAAAAAAGAGTGTGTACAATTTACAGTTTGTTAATACTGTTAGAAGTACTAAGTTTATTCTCGATGAAAAAAGGAGGGTTTTTTATCATTAAAAAACAGATGTGGCGCCTGTCTAAATTTTATATATACTTCCTCTGGAGCAGTAAAGTCAAATTCAAGCATACCTTTCATCTTTATGAAGTTCAGGGAAACCTCTAGTGACGGGAGATCCATGACTTGGCTCTAAATATTTACAAAAATATCCATTAGCTAAGGGCCTAGCCTCGCATGCCAAATTCCTTGCAGGCACACATTATTTTCAATTTTGGTACTAAACAGAAGAATTCCTAAGAAAAGCTTTGTAAGACTCATATCAGTTGCATGGCCTTTTGTCAGGCTGATTTCCACAGGTCAGTATTTACATTCAAAAAATTCCCTCTTTCCCTGTCTCCCACATATTTCCCTGACTGTCCTGCCAAAAGCTGCTTGTCTTCATAGAATCATAGCTAAGGACCAAGCTTCAATATTTTCTGTGACAATAAGGTTCAGAAAGGCTAAGCAAATGAATCTTTTCTTAAAGATACTGACTCCAAAGTAAAACCTTTGTATGCTTCCTCATTTGTAAAGGTAATTCACACAGCTAAGATTTCCAAGGGCTTGTTGAAAGGAGTGTGTTTGGTTTATATTTCTAAGGACTAAATTGTTCTTCAGTATAGATATAAAAGTAAGTTATGAAAAGACAAGAAGGATAATTAGGTGAAGAATTTTTCTCACTGTATACATCTTCAAATTGGAACCATTAAATTAACTTCTCATCATACCTCCTTACCCACCCCCAATGAATGCTGGTTCAGTGGGTTCCAAAGCGTCTTAAAAAAAAAGAGTAATTTCTATCTCCAGCAAGCCTCTGTTGAACTTAAATTTCAAGAAATAATTGCATTTCATTTCCTACCTGCTCTAGCAGAATTTAAGGTATCTCTTGTGACTTTTCAGATACGTTGATAAAATTATATCACTATCTGCAAAATGAAAATTAAAAATGCATTTCTTATCTTGTAATTTTTCCTGTCTTCTCAGGAATTATCATGAGCTTCAGGTAGATTGTGATGACTTTTCTTTTTGTGGAGTAGTAATGAAGTATCTAAAACAGCCTGACATTGGTTTAAATTTTCAAACCTATACACAAGTTTCCAAATTAAAAATAATTTGGAATTAACTTCACTTGTTAGCTGAACTCTAACATTGCTCATCCCCATGCCTGGCCTTGAGAAGCTGCATTCTTTTAAACGTGCTGTAGCATCTTGCAAATAACAGTTTTTATATTCCCATTGATGGCCAAGGCAGTCGCAGGCTGGTACCTGGGTCTGCTGGGTACTTGGGACTTTTGGCTAGGTTTTAAGGGAAGCCCTGTAGGTGCCAGAATTATTTCTGGAGCTGCATATGATGATTTGAAGATGCATTTGAGTGGGAGTGGGCATAGGTAGAATGCGAAGAGACCTAGGAACAGTGGCTGAGGCAGGTATGGCAACCTTCCAGTGGAGAGCAGAGGGGCTGAGCTGGGGAAGCGGGAAGAAGTGGTCTCACTCTCCTGTGTTATTAAGGAGTTGCCCCGAGGAAAGGGTAACAGTTGGGCAGAAGAAGAGTGGAGGTTTGAAGCAGCTCCTTGTGCTGGAATCTGGGGAAGGAGAGCCGATGTTTGCTTCTAAGTCATGGAAAACTCTAGGAAGATCTGTGCAGCGTTTATAGATTTCTAGTTAGGCTTCTTTTGTGCAGCCTGGTGTTACTTACAAAGGGATTTGAGATTTTTCAATAGTGATGAGCTTCTGACATGATACAGAGGGAAAAAACACTGTAGGTCCTTAAGAATCCACCCTATTGTGTTGGCAAGTTTCTGTGTGGAAGACCAAAGACATCTGTAACTATCTCTTCACAAACTTTTTTTCCTTGATGTAAACTGCCACAAAAAAAAAAAAAATTCCCCCTCCTTTATTAGTATATTTTAAGGAAAAGATGTTTGTTGTGTTTGCAGCCTTAAAGTCTACATCAAAATTACTGGATAACCACCGCAACTTGGCATTTGCTTGAGGATGGCATTTAGGGACTAAAATATTCCCAGGAGATGAGAATGTGTGACTTGGATTTAGATATAGGAGCTTTTTTTGTTTTCCAAACATTCCAGTTATGCACTCTTTTCACACATAGCATGTCATATCCATCTATTGCAAAGTATAGGTTTTAAAGCAGTGGTAAAGGAGAGGATAGTCATCTGAAGGATGTGGGGAGAGACAAATACAAATTTTGGAGGTAAGTCCAAAAGCCACAGAGGAGATGTAAAAAAGAGGGCAAACCCAACAACAACATTCTTTTGGACTGATGCCAACTACTCAGAGTCGATATAAATGTGAAATCCAAATGCCCATGTAAATGGCCCATTTGTGAACTGCCTGACCATCTCTTTATTATTCCTTTGTTGGTTTAAGTCCTCTCAAAGAGCTCAGAAGTAATTTGAGAAATTTAGAAGTTAGTGTGTTTTTGTATGCAATCCCTATGAACATTGTGACTCAGCTGAATCCTCCTTAGGACGAGAAGTAATCAGTGTACTGAGGATAATGAATGCCATTAAAAATTAACAGTAGAGTACAAGAAACTGGAACTGTAAAGAACAGCAATACTAGAGATAGTATTTGAACTGGAGAGTGGCACAGTCCAAGTGGCTGTTAAGAAGAATCTTCTGACAACGTTTCCCTTCAGTGTAGTGGGACACAGGCTAAGGCAGGCAAAGAAGTGAAATTTATAGGAGAAAAAGTATGAAATGATCAAGACTAGGCCAGTATGCTTGTTTGCATATACACGGTAGAGTATTCTGATGCTTCAGAGGACCTCCCTGCAATCAAAAGCTATTTTAGCTTTTGAAGGCGTTGCTCAAAAATTAAAATTCAGCTTGAACACTTCAATGCAGAAGCATTTGTATTTACATTTACATTTATATATATTTATATTTATATTTATATTTATATTTATATTTATCATTTACATTTACATTTACATTTATTATTTATATTTTTAGATATAGATGTAGTTATATTTCTCTTCATAGTTATAATTATTTACTCAGAGACATACATAGAAAAATACTTACTTTTTTTAAATAGCGATGACATTATAGTGCCTCGCAAGTTTAGTGCTCCCATTATTGATCATGTAAGACATTTCTCTTAATCCATAATAACCAAATTAATTAGATCCCTTGTTTCTTTTCTCACTCTTCTGTAGAAGAGCAATGCTTATTTACCCGAGATAATAGTGACACATAACAATTTCTCACAAGCCTCTTTTTTTCAGTCGGCTAAATTGCACTGCAAAGACTGGGGCTGTTATTCTGTTCCTATATACCAAGATACTTCAGGACACTAACACAGTCCATGTGATTCCACTCTGAGAACCTACCTGATGAAGGGATTGCTCAAATGGTAGTTTTAGAAACAGTATATGAGTTGGTTTGCTTATGTCCACATTTTTGTTAAATAACAGTTCTAGATAAAATAATTTTGAAAAGTTAAATAATATTTGAATGCCCACATAAAGTTCATGGTGCTAGGGACACAGCTTGACACAGGTGTCAAAATCAAATGTACGTGGAGGGTTAAGATATCCATAGGTCAGGCTTGGTGTGTACACATTCAGCAGAAAACTGAGAACAGCCTGTCAGTCTTCTTTCCTATCCTCAGTTTCAGTGCCTGCCATTTTCCAAATGGGACTTTATTTTCACAGTGTACCTGCCTGTCATGAAAAGCTGAAGCACTAAAGCAACACGTGTCTTCCTGTGAGTTATTGCCATGCTCACGTCCAGAGCGTGGGTACAGCTTTTGGACTTAGAGAGGCATGCATGACACCTAAATGCCCTGCAGTTCTACAGAACTTGAACTTCCAGGCTTAATAATATTTAACTTTACTGTTGCAGCAATCTTTGTAAGAGCAATTCAGGATAATAGCATATGGTTCAAAGGTGCAGGCCCTTGGGTAACAATATTTAGGCAAAGCTATACACCTGAAACTGCAGTTAAATCCCCACTTTCTCTCCTTCCAATTCAGTAAAACCTAAAACGCTTGGTGCCCCCCAGTGTCTTTACTAATTATTGCTGTTAAGACTTGCTGTGGATAAAAGTATTTGCATCCAGACATGAATGCAAAATACTTCTTGAATTTTGGTTTGTGGCTTAACTAAAAAATTTCTGTTTTCCCTTGCTTTACTTCTTTCAAATTCCTGAAAAATCATTTAGTTCAAAAAGTGGACATAAGCACCTGCTATAAAATGCACAGCTTGGGTCTGGAGTTTTCTTGTACAGACTTCTCACAGTAAGCTAGATCTTAAATGTTTGCTTTATTCAATTCTTAACCAGATAAATTTTGATGAAATTCAGCTGGTGATTACATTCAGCTAGACAGTTGTGAAATTCTTATCTCATTGAACATGATTTGTTTTATGGCTTTGATTTCCAAGACATGGTACATGCAGTGCAGAATTTTGCGGAGCTGTGTAAAAGACATGTTTGGTTAAAGCTATAGAACATGAGGATAGAAGGAGACAGTAAAAGACCATTACAACACCTGTGCCTATTTCACATATGTTTTTCATGCACTTCTTATGCATATAAGTATCTGTATGTATGCACATACTTCTGGTTGGATTTCACAGCTGTAAATTCATGCTCTTCGTATTAGCAGAACATTCAAAGGCCTTGGAAGGGATTGAGCATTTTACTGGTCTCATTCCTCACTCAAAGAGCTTTCAGGCTAATTTTAGAGGGAGATGATAAATGGATGTAACAAACAGCAGAGCGGAAGTGGTAACAACAGGAAAACTGGCTGGTTGCGTAGGGTACCAGTAAGCCCAATATGGAGGTTTTGAAGAAATATTTTGATTGAATCTAAACTATGTTTTTCTATTTTAAGAGATAAAAAAACACCAGAAAGCTATGATTAAGATTGCAAAATGTGTTGGCTTTTTTTCTTTTTTTTTCCCCCTTTTCTGTAGTTTCTGTTTTGCCTTGTCCTTTTGGAAGAAGTTCCTGTGAGATGAAACATTCCACATTTAACCTTGACCCAAAGTGACGTGTTTCATTTTTGTTTAATAGCTGTCCTTGAACTTACAAAAAGTCAAAGTTCAAAAGCAGTGGCTTAGTTATTTGTTTTTGGTAAAATTATTTGCAATCCTAAATATATAAAAGCTGAAGAATCTTTAAACATGATTTTTAGATATTTCAGATAATTTTTGGTATAGACTGGCTTTTTGAAGGCTTTTGTTTGAAGACAAACTATAATTCAAATGGCTGGTTGCTGTTGTTGTCTTACCTTTTTTGGTTGGTTGGTTGGTTGGTTGGTTGGTTAGTTCTTTGGCTTTTTCTAAGATAGTGAACACTAAACTAATGATATCGCTAGTAGGAGGGGGACTGGATAAGGTCCCTTATCTGCAAGTGCCTGATGAGGATATCTGTTGGTTTTTTGAAAGTGCTTTTAAATTCATTTTCTCTTTGGAAGAAAGCAGAGCAAAACACGGTGTGAGTATGCAGGTATCACTGACTGATGTTAAGACTTCCCAGTAGGTTTTTCATATGTCTGTTGGTATTTTTCCTATTTATTTGAATTTTGGTTTCATCTGCTTCAAAATAATTGCTCCGGCTTGGTGCCCAGTGTCACTCTTTTTTTGTCTCAGTAACTTCTCAATAGGTTTGCTGAGATTTGCTGTCCATTTTCTTCATTATACTGCCATCAACTCTTTTTTTTTTTTTAACTGAACCTGAGCACCCAGGTCAGAATAGTGAGCAAGTTCTCCCTTTCTTCACAGATTTCTCATATTAAGTGAACTATTCTAAAAAGTGTATCTTTCCAGCTCAATTTTCACTGAAATTGTGACTATTTTTTCCCTATATATCTGTGCATTTCTCCCTTTCCCTCTAATGACTTCTGGATTCTTTAGCCATTCCTAGCCAAAACTAACAGTGGTATAAAGCTTAAAGGAGAATTACAAAAATTATTTGCTCTTAATGTGGTATCATATCAAATTCTGCTGAAGTATCTCAAGAAGTAGACCAGTGCTGCCTAAGACAGACTGAGATACTAATACAGCAATGGTTCCATATGGTCTCTGGAAGTCATAAACGGGATGGAAGTTAACACAAACAGATGGCAGTATGTGAATATTATCACACATCAGCAGAAGGAACAGAGCAAAGGAATGGAAAATACTTCAGCACACCTTTTCTCTTGGTGTATCAAATGTATTCAATATAGATACTCTTTCTCTTCTCAGCACATCAGACTGTCGCATCAATTTGAACACTTAGTCCTTCAGGATGAGAGGTTTGAGATCTGTGCTGAGGTTGTCTTGGGACTGGTCTGCTTCCGGCTGAAGGTAAGGTAGCTAAGATCTCCTATTTCTTCTCTCGTGGTTTATAGCAACACCATAACCTGCAACTAAATACAGTCTTTGTAGTTAATATACCTGATTATTTTTTAAGGAAAGTAAAGCAAGTTCGTTTAGAACAAAGCAGATGAGAGAAAAAAGCTTAAGACAATTTCGTTAAAACTGAATCAAAAGCTCAAGAGAAATTAAAGCATATTAAGGTATAGAAATACACAGTCAAGGCAAACAAATGTTTAACCAGTCATATAAACTGACTCACATTCTATGTGTGATGAGCTTTGATGATTGTTTTAGCATATTTCCCTAGACTTCTGAGTATGATGAGTGTGTATTACTTGTTTCTTGTCAAATTAATTTCTTTTGTGTATATATTTAATATTCAGTTTTATTAAAAATTACTATCATAGATAAAAATCAGAGCACTAAACATTTTTTAAATTGTTTTCTTTAAAAACTATTTTTTCATTTATAAAATTCTGTGATGAAACTGGGAAAATTGAAGTAAGATATATTTAAGAACAGGTTACGTGGGAGGCCAGCTTCCCTGGTCTGCTTTTTATTACTGAACATGATCCTTTTACCCTGTTTGGCCTTTTATTCCCCAAAATCACTCAAAGTGCCAAGTTCATTGATGTGGAGACCTTGCCCAACAGAAACTAGAAAATTCATTCTGCACTTGGAGCATAAAAGCTGCAGTAGTTGGGAGAGCTCATTTGTTTTAATCACACATTAAAAGGGGATCAGTGTCTCAGTTTAGGTAAAGGAGTCATTTTTAGAGGAGCTTGCAGCTAAAGCCTCTGCAAAGGACTGGATTGTAACACTGAATCTGACCACCAAGCAACAATAACAATAACAACAGCACTACTGTTTTCTAGTTAACATGATACTTAAATCAGCTTTTAGCTTTTCTGAAGGCTGGCAAACACATAATTTCTCCTGGGAAGTTTATTTTTAACAATTTCTTTTCTCAGTCATTCAGTTGCCTCAGTTACCTGAGTTTGATGCAACTGGCTGAAGAAGCTAACAAGTAAATAATAAAGTAATGGTGAATTCATCTGGAATAAGAAAATTGTTTTGTTTGAATTTATAAGGTTTAAAGTAAAATTTAAAAAGACCCTGTGTTTAGGGGATCAGACAGATTACAGAATGTAGTTTTTTCAGTCAATGGAAACATGAACATAATCTCTTTCCTAACAAGAACTTTTAAAAGACATTGAGGGATAAATTCTGTGGCTTTTATTGCTCAATAACAAAATACTGGTTGCAGTCTGCTCTCTCACATGGAACAAGCAAACACTAGTTTTGCAGATCCAGACACAGCTGTTAGTGCTCTACATTTACTTTGAAGGAACAGTTCTGGTGAAATAGAGCATAGCAACACAGGAATTGTCACTTTTGATCAGACCAGTAGCTCATCTACATCTGTTCTCCTGTCTCTCATGATTCAGAGGAAGAAATCACATCTAAAGGGAAAGACAGTTGTACAATAGGAAGTAAATATTGGACCTTTAGCTAAGAAACCTTTGGACAAATTGTAGAATAAAGGCCTGATTCCACTGAAAATCAGTGTTGAATGAGCAGTGTTTTCATTTCTTGCCTGCCTGATCCAAAAAAAAGAAAAAAAACTAGCAAGCTTTCAAATTAGGAGGTTTTTATAGCTATTTTAATAGCTTTACTTGCTTTTTATATCACTCCTTCAAAAATCTTTGTCATTTTTATAGTTTGTATTAAAATACATCTTAGAAGCAGGATATTTGTAACTTTTATGTAGTTACAGTAGGACTAAGGGTCAGGGGACTTGAACTATATAATTCTGCACAGCTGTAAAAGTACGAAATGTTTTTTCTTGCTTCCTTTGTTCTTGAGAAGTCCTTTTAAATTTTTTTGCTTAGCTGTAACTTTTGTTTCCTTTCACACTGTTGAGCAAATGGACTAATTACCTATGACTTTCATATTATAATTATTTCATCAAATATGTCATGCCAAAGGGTTAGTTTTAGGCCTTCTTGTCATGACTGCAGATGAATACAAGTCAAGCTAGTAATTTCTCCAAGGGGGTGAGAATGCTGTCTTATTGAAGCTCACAGACTCAATCAAAGCTGCCTTCTCAAAGCTCTGGGAGAGGATTAGTCACTACCAACTCCAATTTGATATGACACCCTAGTGTCACAGCAGCCCTAAGGTGGAGCTGTGAGAGTAGAACAGAATGAAGATAAATTAATCTTTCTCCTTCCTCCCCTCACCCCTGCCAACTTAACATCATATAACTGCTTGTATTGCCTGAAAGCCAGTGCTTGTGCATTTGATATTAAAGGCCAGAATTGTCATTTTAATAATGCATTACCTTTGATAAGAAAGCAGGACGTCATTGTCACCAGTGACTGACCTGTAATAGCTGGGGACTTGCAAAACACCAAAGTTGATCCATTTTCTTAGTTAGGAACATTTCAGTCACATAAATATCTCCTAGAAGAGTAAGGCTAACCCATGAATTTTAGGATGTTGCACCAAATTCGTAACAACTTGTGCTAAGACAGAACAAGGTTTTGACTTGATATCAACTCTTAATATGATCTAAAAATGTGAGAATTATACATTTATCCTTGCTGCCAATGGGAAAATGTCTGCCTTATGCTTTGGTTTTATATGGAAAAGGCTAATCAGGAAAGTCACAATTGCCTGGATTTGAGAGGTCTTTTCTGGTCAGGATGTTTTCAAGAAGACAAAAGCTGCCACAGTAACAACTGCTGCTGAACAGAGAGATTTGTCCATTTGCAACTCTTTTTCCACAGTCAGTGCTCAGTAAGGGGACACTGCAGTAAAAACGCAGATGCTCCCAGAATCTCCTGCAATTGTGTGTTACCACCAGTGTAATAGAGAGAGTAAAGATTGCACAATACCTAAGATACTTCCTCTCATGGATTCTGTGGTGGGTAACTCCTATAGAACTTGAGGCAAATACTTTTTTAGGATTTCCACTGATAATATGAAACCTTCTTATGCCAGGGATATGTTAGTTTAATTTTTTTTTAATTAAGGGTAAGATTTCATATTCAAAAGAATCCCTCTCAGCAGCCATGCTTAAGTGAGGAAAGTTAGTAATGTTCACTGCAAAACTTCATCCCATGTTTGTTTGATTAGATCCAAGAAGAGTGTAATAACACGGATACAATAATGAATGCTTTTAACATAGCTCACTATCTTAGGTCACAAAAAGGCAGTCAGCTATCACAAATGCCCTAGTGTGAACACTGCTTCTAAACTGAAGGTAATCCCTAAAACTCTTTGTGGCTCAAAACTTCTCTCTTACATCATCATCTTTTTGTGATCCTTTGATGGCAAAGCACTGAGAGATGATAAAGTGGCTGCTTGTTACTGGTGCTACTTGGGCTTGGCTGCATGGTGGGATTTACATTTTCCAGACTTGTTTCTGAAATTCATTGTCATAGCCATTGAATTACAATGATTTCAGGGCTCAAATGAACTGAACGAGGCACTTCTTAAAAGCATAAATGATGCCAAGAAGATCCATCTGGTCCCGTGCCACCTGCGAGAGAAGTTTGTGCTACGTTTTGCTATTTGTTCCCGCACAGTGGAATCCACCCATGTCAAGTTTGCCTGGCAGCACATCTCACAGCTGGCAACTGATCTTCTGAAAACATGGGGGCAAAACCACCACCAGCAGTAACAGCAGTGAAGCATAAGTGGAGATGAGGTAATTAACTGGCTTTCTCTGTGTTGCCAAGTTTTATTTTAGGTGCAGGTGGGAAAGTCAAACTATGAAGGAAAAAAGTACAAAACCTGTTGTTATATAGCCCAGCTGCAGTAGCAAAATCCTTGCCAGCAAGTTGAGTTGCAACTGTAGTCATTCCTTCTCTGTACTGTAGTTTCATCTTGCCTGTTTCCAGGATGCACATAGCCATGGAGACTCGAGCTGTCATTTCTTACCATTTTGTAGTCAAGAGCATTTGTTCAACCAGGCAATGGAAATGGAAGGGTTGGTGCTCCCTCCGTTGTCCCCATTCACATCTAGCGTGCCCTCTCCTTTCTTCACAGATGAAACTAAGAGGTATTATAACCTATTAATTAAACATTACTATGACTGCAGGAAGAACCCAAGTTGGGAAAGTTTAGTTCAGGTTCTAAATATGTTAGTATCTGAATAGGCATGCACAAATGCAGTTGCCAGGATTTGGGGCACTATCATGTCACAATACACTTGCTGAAGTAATTCTGTAAATGAACAAAGGACTTCAAGGCTTCCTTCACTGCATATCCAGACCTAGGGGGATGAGCACTAACTGATTACTAATCAGCCTTCTGGCAGGTTCTCTACTTTCCCCTAAATGGTTTGCTTTTAAAACAGCCATTTTGTCAAATTCCAGCAAATAGGTTATGCTGGCTATTGGTTTCCAGATTGATCATTCATAATGACGTCCCTGAAAAGCTCCTCCTGAAGAGTTTTGTCAAAAGCCATGTGCTACCTGGTATTCTATATTTTTAATCAAGTTATTATCAGCAGTACTTGAAAATAGTCTGTAAGATATGTTCTGTGAAACTTAGTTGTGATTTGTTTTTATGGCTGCCATTTTGATTACTCCATGGTGTAATAAGTCTTTGACAAAATGTGCTAAGAAATGTGATGTCAAAAATGTTACTCTTAGTTTCTGAAATTAGCTAACAAACGAGTAAACAAGTGACAATAAAAATAGGAAGTAAGAGAACAAACCCCCAAAATCAGCTGTGGTGCCCTCATCAGTGGTTTCCTTCCATTAAAAGTGATGAATGGAAAATGAAAATACTGGAAAATGTCTTTCTGAAAAAGTCAAATCATATACGTTTGACACAAACCATTGATACATCAAAGACAGGCACAGTAAAGAGCTAAAATGAAAGTTAGAGGTGGAAGTCAGAAAAAGTCAAGAAGTACTTTTACAATTTTAAAAACATAAATTCCAGGCAGTTATTTCTGTGTAAATAAGAACAACGTAAGCAGCTGCTCCAAGAAAAATAGTATGTAGTATTAATTTCTACATTTGCATTTTGATCTTCCTTTTAATGCTTATATTACCTTCTAAAGCCTCTTGAGCAACGTGCACAGTTATTCAGCTTTCTTCCGCCATCCCTTTCAAGTATACTTCCTATGGTTGGGAAGTTGCAAATAGACCAGGGAACATGGATCAGGACAGTTAATTTGGCAATGGTCTGCTCCTACCTCTGTCTTTCCTAATCTCTCACTTCTGGGGTGCAGACTGGGAAGGATTATTATTTCCATAAGGAACTGATTTCCCAGGTAACAGATGAAGAAAGGGATAACCAATGAATTTGGTAAAACGCAGTAATATTTGAGCAGGTGACTGACACAAGACACTACTGTCAGCTACAGTGTCAGAAACAGTGATAGCATCATTGTCTTCAGCAGAATCAATATAAAATTTAGCTTTTCTGTGGTAGCACAATGCAATAGATTGGTAGACTGAAGAGAGTGGAAAATGCTGGCAGTTGTTCCCTTTCTCTGTTACTATTTTTTTAAAACAACATTATTCAGATCTCATTACGTGGAAAACAATGTTCATCCATAACATGTATCTTCCACACTGATACAATTTTACAGCTTTTACATTATGAAAACTCTAGAACCTTGGAGCCAAAGAAGAATTACAACTTCTCTGTGAGACAGACCAATATTTTGTATGTGAAATATATAACCAGGTTTGTCCAGGAAAAAGAAAAAAAAAGATCAGATTTGGATCAAAGCTATGACAGAGTAAATCCAGGATAATTCCACTGAAATTAAATGGAGCTGCTTTGGACTTAAGTGACTATAATTGAAATTAAAAATCTGACTAATAAGTATTGGAAAAGAAAGGCATAAGGTAAGGCATCACTAAACTGAACATAAGAAGATTCTGCTGGAAATCTGCTCCATGGAAACCAGGGCAGAGATGAATGATGCCCACCTGTGTGAGCCTCAAACTGCTGTAAAACTGGGATGCAGGCAGGATGCACACCCAAACCTGGGAGAGGTGAAATTTCCCCAACAGCCTAGAATTAGACACAGATCCCTTTAGACTTTTGTGGGAAAATACTGCCAAAACTGACAGTCAATTAAACATTTTTAAGTATCTGGATATCAGTTTTAGAAGTGGCTGTTGTCCAGATAAAAAAACTCCTGCTGGCAAGGAATTTAAAATTTAAGATAAAGGCTAATTTAAAATATAGATGGAGAAAAAGTTAACTTTTGTTTTGTTTTCTTAAAGAAGTGACGTAAGTAAATCTGTCTAATAAACAGCAGTGATGAGACCCATGGAATTGCATTTCCCCATGGCTGGCCCAGTACAGCAACCTGAAGTTCACAGTTCTGTTTTTTCTGTAGGATAATTCAAATATGTAACTAGTGAAGTCTCTCATACCCTCTTTTCTCCATGTGATAATTCCTTCTTAGACGATAAACATTAGGTCATCTGAAAAGGAAATACGGGCTATGTAATCAACTCAAGAAGAAGCATTGAAAGGAACATTTTGAAAGAAGATCGTAACTGCTGTTTCTGTTCTGTAGCTTTGCAATGTATCTGTAAGTGAGAAATACTGTATTTATGAATAGTCAATGTCAACCTCGATTTATTGTGCCTTGTGTGCAAAAGCTAATACAGTCTGTGCCGATAAATACTGTTTGATATTAAAAATAATTACAAAATCCCAGACCTATACTTTAGTAGAATATCCACATCTCAAGGAAGACTGTGGCTATTAAAGAAGAAGGGAAAAAAACTGACTTTTACTTTCAGGAACCTCAATTTAATTTTTTTTTCAACTAGCAGAGTGCAGTACTTACATTCTTAATGACAGATTATAAATATATTTTATTAGTGATGGTGAAACAATGAAAATATATGTATTTATGAAAGTATTGGTAATATATTATACTCTGAACTGCATTATAATTATTAAATTTTTAATTTTTATTGCCTTTACATAGAAGATTCTGCTCATGGCTGTTTTGTTGTTGTTGAAGGTTACCATATGTGATGAGTAGTACTCCCATTGAAGTTGCCTTACGACAGCAGTCTAAACCTTGAGCTGTATAAATCTGAATTGCTCAAAGACAGAAGCAAACTAGAAATAAAACTGAGAATCCTGAAGACCAGGGTGGTTGGTGGGGGCAGGTTAAATAAACATCAGTGGATAATATCTATATAGCATATGTTGAGTTTCTATGTTCTAAATGGAAAAATAATTAGAAGTCTAATGCTCTAAGTGTAATTTGTGAGCTGTTGACTCCCTTTAAAATCTGTATCCAAAACCTACTGAACAGACATACAGGTTTTAATTGGCAATATTAATAAACAAATAAAACTACAGATACTGTCTCTTTGTACTTAACTAAGCTTTTCTCATCTCATCCATGCCAGATGCACTCTAAGAGGCCCAGCTTCCCCACTCACACCAAGCCAGTGCCCTGATTTTCACCACCAAGGACTTTTTATCAATGTGTCCTTCAAATTACTTTGCAAATGGGAGTTTGCAAATTGTCCTGCAGGAAATTTCCTCCTCAGCAACAGGAGTCTGAAAAATACCTGGCCATACCCAGGGCCACCCTTGTGCCAAATTCCCAAATTCTGCCTGGTGCTGCAGCTGGATCTGTGGCTGGAGCCACCTGCGCAGCTTCAGCTTTGGTTTGTAGCTCTGATGCCATCGAGTAGGACAGGGAAGGGGCCCGTGACATCAGTCCTGCCTGGCTGCAGCCTGCAGTCCTGCCAAGGCTGCTTTGCTCCCTGCCTCTGTGCAATCCCAGGGAAATCAGGCAACTATGCCTTTGGGAAAAATTTGATGGCAGCAGCGTCACGAACTATTTAAATTTTAGCCCAGTTGGGTCTGAGATGATAGCTTGCAGATCAGCACAGACAGTTTAATGTGCTGTCTGCACTAATGGCATAACAAGCCTGATGTATAACAAAAACCTGACAGTAACTGCAGGAAAGGTTCCTCACGGGAAATGAAATGTTCACCCACACAGAAGCGTCTCTGTTAATACCAGAGGTGTAACTGCAGCTTAGAGTGCTAATTTGCATCTAGATTGGTGTGCTAATTTGAACGTGGGTTGGTGTGATCCAGATGGGGACTCCAGCACCACATTCAGTTCATAGGATACTTCCACATGGACCACCATCTTTTGCCCTGTAAAACAGTGTGTCATTTATCTTGTCCTTGTCAGAGCTGTTCTCCCAAAAAGGCCTGTGCAGCAGCTGTTGTCTTCCGGAGTGTTAGACATCATCCCCTTCTGACACTGCTGTGCTGGCCATGGTGGCCCCAGAGCCGGTGCCACAGGGGTAGAGATGAAATAGGTGGCCATGGAGGTCAAGTGCTTTTGTGCCTAAGGGCCAGGTACCCATCACTGGCTGTGAAATCACCACCAGGGTTAGGGTTAGGGCTTTGTGCTTGGGCTGTCATTGCTGGAACCTACCTCTGTGGAGCCCGTCGTGCACGGAGGGCTGTTGCCAAGGACAGAGCCCGGGATGCCGCTGGCCAGGCCGCCTGTGAGCTGAGCAAAGGGCTTCCAGAGAGCCTTTCTGACTGCCAGGAGAGCAACGAACAGCGGGCAGGGGGGAATGCTGATGGCAGGTGGGCGCCCTGCCGTTTTGGGCAGCCGAAGTCGAGTTTGACACGGGAAGAGCCACATTAGGAGCAATTCTGCTCCTTCAACCACCGAACTGAAGGTAAAGACCTCGTGTGCCTCAGAGAAATTGCACAGCTCCGCATTTCCATTTTCTACTGCTACTGAAAATGGCCTGGACAGGCAATAAACGTGACAGAACCTGTTTCATTCTCCAGCCTCTCCCTTCTCGGCTGCTCTGGCCTTCAGCTGGGGAACCAAGCCCTGATCAGAAAGGTTTTCCCGAAGCGCGTGAGCGGGGCTGGCAAGGCGCGGGAGCCGAGACACCGGCACCAAGGGGGAGCGCCCGGGGCTGCGGCGGGAGCCGCGGGAGGGACCCGGGAAGGACGGGGAGACACGGGACGGACCCGAAGGGAACCCGCGGAGGGAATGGGAGGGATCCGGGAGGGAACACGCAGATAGGACGCGGGACAGACCCGCCGGTCCCCACATAGCAGGCGCATGCGCACCCCACGCGCTGCGGCCGGCGCGGGGCTGGCCCCGCCTCCCAAGGCACGGACCCCGCGCCCATTGGACGGCGCGCGCCTCAGGCGCAGCCAATGGGGAGCGCCCGCCCTGCGGCGCGCCGTCCCTCCCAGCGCTGCGGGTGACGTCGGCGCAGCGAGCCCGCCCTTCTCCCACTCGGCCCGCCCTTCCGACCTCTGATTGGCTGCGTCTCCCGGAGCGCTGCTATCCGATTGGCGGGCGGGGCAGGGCGGGGCCAGGCGCAGAGCGGGCGCGCGCGGTTCGCGGAGACGGTGGCGGTGGCGGCGGCGGCGGCGGCTGGTGGGTGCGGTGAGTGGGAGCGGCACGGCTGAGACTGGGGGGGAACAGGGGGAAAGGAAGGAGGAGGGGAGAGAGAGGGGGAGAAAGAGAGCTGCGGGACTCTCTCGGGGTTGTGGCCTCCGCTTCCCGGTGCCGTGACGGGGGAACCGCCGCCGGGCCGGCCAGGGCTCCTCAGCTGAGGGGCCTCAGCTGCCGGCTGGGAAGGGGCGACGAGGGCTCAGCCGTGCCCGGGCAGCTTCCCGGCTGGATTGCTGGCCTGGGCTTAGTGAGAGCGCGGGTGTGCTCGGCTGTGTTTCCCCGGACCCCGTGCCGGGCGGGCTCCTGTGTGAGGGCAGCGGCACCAGCAGCAGCTCCCGCCCGCTCCGCGCTGAGGCGAGCGCGCACCCGAGTGCCCGATCCATTGGTGGCAGTGCTTGGATACACCCCGGCTTTGGCACGCGCACCAAGTACGATGGCCTCTTCTGGGAACAGTTCTGACTGAACGTGTGTGCAGGGGGCTCTCTTGGAGAGAAGCTGTAAGGCCACGAGGACAATTAATATGGATTAGACTAGGGGGAGAGAATGGTGCTGGACAATGCTTAAGACGTATATAAGTAACTAAAGGGTGGGTGTCGAGAGGATGGATCCAGGCTCTTCTTGGTGGTGCCCAGCAATAGGACAAGAGGCAATGGGCAGAAACTCGGGCATAGGAAGTTCCACCTGGATATGGGGAAGAACTTCTTTCCTGTGGGAGTGGCCGCACTGGAACAGGTTGCCCAAAGAGGCTGTGGAGTCTCCCTCACTGGAGATATTCAGGAACTGTCTGGACACCATCCTGTGCCATGTGTGCTGGCATGACCCTGCTTGAGCAGGGAGATTGGACCAGGTGACCACTGTGGTCCCTTCAGCCTGACCCGTTCTGTGATTCTGTGAATAATGAAACTGAAATTTCAGACTGGTTACCACTGTTCACTTGTTATGGCTTTCCCTCAGTGCTATGAAGGTGACCAGTGAATCATTAAGAAAGTGGTGGTGAACTTGAGATTTTATGTTCTGAATTATGGAAGTACTTCATGGGGACAAATACCTGCTATTGAGCTTTTCCTGAACTTATGCTTTTATGCCACTTAAGTTATTTTTGATTCAACAGTAACAAAAAAAATTATGTGCACAGTGACAGCTGTTTAGAGAAAATAAGTAAAAGGCTGCAGCCTTTCATCTCCTGTTCACCTGCCACTCAGCTGTAGATAGATGATGATGTGAGTTTGTATCAGATTCTCTAAGTGCAAGTTAGACTTCTCACTGTGCAAAAGTTGGCAGTAACTTTTCAGAGCAAGTTTTTACTTTTGGGGTTTTGTTTGTTTTAATAGGATTTGCTTGTAGAGGTGCCAGATTTACAGGTAAAATGTATTTTGGATTTTCTAAACAGCTCTACAAATTTAGGCTGTAGTAAAAAATATTCAAACCAAAATGATTTGCACCCTCATTATTTATCATATGTGCAACCATATAAGCATATGAGCAATAACCATTTTATGCTCTCTGTTGTCTAATGTTGATGCCAGACTTTTTGCAAATAATTAGGGAGTGCACCCCCACATGGTCTGAATTCCTTCAGTTCTGTCTCCCCAGCCTTGCATGAACACTGCACCTGTAGCTTCATCTGCACTCCTACGCAGTCTGTAGCTGATCCAGAGGATTGTAACTTGTCTCATACTCTGTTAGAAAGGGTGTAGAATGTATGGACATGACACTTTGCAGAGAAAGAAAATACATCATGAATGTGAGCAAATCATTTCAAGTCAAACGAAACACTCCTCCTGAGCCAAATGTAATCTTTCCTATTTCCTAAAAAACCTAAAGGAGTTCAAATCCCACTTTCTGAAACTGAGAAACAAGCATTGCTTTAAACACACAAGAGCTTTGTTTCCCTAAAGTGTAAAATGGGGACATTTTAGTGCCTTCTAAATGGAAGAAATAGTTTTGAGCATTTGTAAGTAATCTGTTAATATTTTCTTAATCTGAAAGCTTGCTAAATTCAGGATTATTCATTCCATTTTTATCTCCCCTCGGAGACACTGCACACAGTTTTACTTACTTGCTTAATTATTTCATTTTTATTACTATTGCTGTAATAAATGAAATAATTCTGACAGTGATGTATCCTCTGTCCTCTGCTGCACTGTGCCATATTCTGTCAAATAAGAATGAAAGCACTGGTGATTTCATTTAACAAGGCCAGTTTTTGCTTGGCCATCTGTTACCATTCTTAGCAGCCTACTTACCTCCCCAGGAGACCTCTGGTTAGAAGCAAACTCTCTTTTTTCTTTTTCCCCCATTTTTTTTCTTTTCTTTCTTTAGACAAGGAAGAAAAGAGAAGCTCAGTCTAAATGCCTTTAAGCCACCACAAAGCTGGTTGCTTTTTGAAAAGAGTAGTGTCCAGACTGGCTAAGTAGCTTGTAAGACCTCCTGCTCTGTTTCTCTCAGTTAAAATAATGTAGGTTTTCCTGTGTGAGTATTTAGGAAAGGGAGGAAGAAGCTGGTGCAAATGGTGTGAAATGGGATTTTGTAACTGCAGGTATTTTCTGTCTGTTGCAGTGTCAGTGATGGAGGCCCCCACCCCCAGCACAGTGCACCTGAGTGACTGGCAGGAAAGTTACTTTGCTGTCACCTCTGGCACCTGCACGCCCGGGCAGAAGGCAGATGGATACCGTGCCAAGATCCTGCGTATTCAGTATGCATGGGCAAACTCCGAGATCTCCCAGGTCTGTGCTGCCAACCTGTTTAAGAAGTATGCAGAGAAATACTCTGCGATTATTGACTCTGGCAACGCAGAGACTGGCTTGAATAACTATGCAGAAAACATTTTGACTTTGGCAAAATGTCAGCAAAGTGACAGTGACAAGTGGCAATCTGCCTTGACAACAGAAAACGTGTTTGAATTAAAGTGTGTGCAAGAGAGGATGCAGGCTGGCAAAATTTTCCAGAGCTCTCAGATGGCACTGACAGATGCCCGTGTACGAGCTGATAAAGGGGTCAGTGCCTCTGCTGCTCCAGCTCTCCCTAAACTTGATGTCTTCAGTAGAACCAGGGAGACTGAGGTCAGTGCTGGCTCAGCAAAATGTGCAAGTCAGGGACCAGATCTTCTTGGGCATCCCTCATCTTCCAAGTCCCTTCAAAGCAGTGTGCCTCCTGTGACCAGAACTTCAGACACACTTCCTGCTGCTTCAGCCTCCTTAACCAAACAGGTTCATCCATGTTTCCAGGCAACTCTGCTCTTTGGAAGTAAAGAAGCCACTAATAGTAGTTCTCTGAAAATGTCAGGTAACTGTTGTGATGGACAAAATTTGTCTCTTTTCAACCAGTCAGCTGTACCTGCCTGGTCTGCAAATTCTGGGAAAAGAAAAGCATTCTATAGTATGGCTGATGAAGGCAGCACAGCTATTCCTAGCCTTGCTCCATGTCAGGCTTCCATTTCTACAGAAACTAATGGTTTTTCAGGGCAAAGAAACAGAAATGAAGAGAGCAATGCTCCTGGGTTTAAAACTGCAAAGGAACAGCTGTGGATGGATCAGCAAAAGAAATCTCAAAACCAGCGTGCACCGGTCTCATCATATGGAGGTGTAAAAAAATCCCTGGGTGCAGGCAGGTCTCGGGGTCCATTCAGCAAGTTTGTGCCTCCAGTTCCGAGACAAGATGGAAGTGAAAACGGAGGAGCACAGTGTAAACCTCATGTCGGGGAATCAAGAGACCCATTGCTGCCTGTGGATGAACGGCTGAAAAACATAGAACCAAAAATGGTTGAACTCATCATGCACGAGATCATGGACCATGGGCCTCCGGTCAGCTGGGATGACATTGCTGGAGTTGAGTTTGCCAAAGCTACTATAAAAGAAATTGTGGTGTGGCCCATGCTGAGACCAGACATCTTCACCGGCTTGCGTGGTCCTCCAAAAGGAATTCTTCTCTTTGGCCCCCCTGGGACTGGCAAGACCCTCATAGGCAAGTGCATCGCATGCCAGTCTGGAGCAACTTTTTTTAGCATCAGTGCCTCATCTCTGACTTCCAAATGGGTGGGTGAGGGGGAGAAGATGGTGCGTGCGCTGTTCGCTGTGGCGCGGTGTCAGCAGCCAGCAGTGATTTTCATCGATGAGATCGATTCCCTGCTGTCCCAGCGCGGAGAGGGGGAGCACGAGTCATCCAGGAGAATAAAAACTGAATTTCTGGTGCAGCTAGATGGGGCAACAACTTCCTCTGAAGATCGTATCCTAGTGGTTGGAGCGACAAATCGACCCCAGGAAATTGATGAAGCTGCCCGAAGGAGGCTGGTGAAGAGACTGTACATCCCTCTTCCAGACGCCTCTGCCCGGAAGCAGATTGTCACCCGGCTGATGGCAAAGGAGCACTGCTCTCTAAGTGAAGAGGAAATCAAACTCATAGTGCAGCAATCCGATGGGTTTTCTGGGGCAGACATGACACAGCTCTGTCGGGAAGCTTCTCTGGGCCCTATCCGCAGTCTGCAGTCCGTGGACATTGCGACCATCACACCGGACCAGGTGCGGCCCATCTCTTTCCTGGACTTTGAAAGTGCCCTGAGAACGGTGCGGCCCAGCGTGTCCCCCAAGGACCTGGAGCTCTATGAAACCTGGAACCAGACGTTTGGCTGCAGCAGATGAGCTGCATCACAGCTGTTGCACAGGAACAGTTTAGGACTTCAGCACTGCCACGTATTAAACCTGTGGCAGTTTAGTACATCTGCACTTCGTTTTGTTTTTGTCCTGGAATTAAACCTCGTTATGTTATGCAGGCAGATGTCCAGGCTCTGGCTGAGGCTTTGCCAGCTGAAAAGACTGTGAGGAACTGCTGGTCATGATATGAGAAATTGCTGAACAGCAGTGGCATTGAGAGGCTGACAGAATTTACAGATTGCTGCGAGAGATGGACAAATTTCACTGATTTTTAAGGGGAAGGTTATCAAACCTCAGAAATAATTGAAAGGAGTATTGGGGAAATTGTGCAAGGTTCACCATGCTGTATCAGTAAGGGATTCAAATAATAGCAGAAATACAGGTTTTGGGTAGGGGTATGGGAAAACTGGGATGGATGGGGAAGAGTAATTAGAGGTGCTTTGTTTGGGAGAAGACAGTAGCAGAGGGAGGAGAGGGCAGAGGTGGATGTGGATTTGTATGGAAAAATGGAGGAAGAGACAAAAGAGGAAGGTCTCTTGAGCATTGCTCTTGTCTGACAGCCTTTTGACTCATCACTGTAGTCAATCCCAGCTTCTCATTAAAAACTTTTTCTGATGATTTTCTGCTTGACCTTGCTTTCTGTGCTGCATCAGCATCAGTGTGTTTTATTGGGAGGTCTGGACACCTGAAGATGGAGAAGAGGCCATGGGTCACAGGGGCTTTAGGATCTGGGCCCAGCCATGGGGTAGCCAGTATGGTCAACTGAGTGCTATAGGGATCCAAAACTCACTGCCAAACTAAAGGCTGGACAAGCTGGCAAGGAGGAAAAACAGGATTTTGAAAGAGCCCCCCACTGGCAGGATAAGGGGGCTCAGGGTCTGGGCATGGGTATTTTATAAACTTAAATCCTGTGGCAGTGTCTGAAGCTCTGTGAGTGAGGTGTCCTTGTGAAACTGGAGAGCATGGGAGTTGTGTCACACAGTAATGACCTCAGGTGCTGTGAGGCTGGAGCTGAGGGACAGGGTGGGGCTGTGGATGCATTTATGGAAGTGCTGGGAAAGACACTGCTCCCTCACTGTCCTTGTCTGTGTGTGTGTGTATGCACTGGTTTGGATTAGGGGCTCAGCCTTGCTCCTGGCTGGACCCCCAAGCAGAAACAGCAGCAGCTGCATCCATCAAATTAAGATGGAAGATGCCTTACTCTGAGAGTGCTAGGCCCTAGTGGTCAGCAAGGAGAAATCCCATGTCCCAACACCTCCTGGCTTCCACTGCTCCTTAAAAAGTCCTCATGCATCAATAGTGAAATTCCTGGCTAGCTTGTATTTGGCATTCATACATAAGGCATGAAAGAATGCATAGCCTTTTATTCACATAACCTGTCCTTGCCCACTGGCTGAGCACAGCTGCCCCTGAAAGGAAAATAAATGGAAATCTTTCTTTTGGATTCCTTTGTCAGTGCAGCAGAACTGGCTGCTCTGCTGTCTGTGCTTTGTTTTCAGTTTCTCTAAAGAACTTTTTCTCCTGTTGGGGAAAATGCAGAGCTTAAAAGCTGCTCTTCCTCAGGTTTATCTGAAACTGGATGAATGCTGTTTAGCTAGCATTTTTTAAAGACATTGGAAACTGCAGGGCCCAGGAGACTATAGTGAGCCTTGAATTCAGAATAATTTGGAAGGCTTAGAATTTCTTAGCTCATCCTGATTTAAATAAATGAGTCAATTTTATTCATAGGTCATGATTTTAGTAAAGTACGATATATATCAGGAATTGTTTTGCAGAGATGTAAAAATTCAGGTATGGGAATATATCTTCATTTTTGAAATAGTGAAAATACAATAATTAGATTATTTTGTAAGAATAAATGTGTGATGTGGTCCAAACCAATTGACTTTGGTGCCACTTGGGTAAAGATTATGAGATTAAATCTATTCTTACGAGTTTAGTTTTGGAGAGCAATAAACTCATACTTCGTAAGATTTTTGCTCTCTCCAAACATTTCTTTAAATTAATTGTTCAGGCAAGTGAATGAAACACTAGAGAATTTTAATTGTTTAGTCAAATTAAGGGTTGCTCAAGGGCCAATAAATGCCTTATATATGATTAAATAAGTGCCTTATTTATGCTGGGAATTACTCTGGTGTGCTATGTGAGCATTCTGTGGTCATCTCTGTATCTGAGTTTTCACACTTTAAAGGAAGTGTTCTACAAGGAGGGACCAATGAGAATCCACATGGTGACAGAGAATAAAGATCCTCTTGAGGTAACAAGGACTGGGACAAAAGTTCTGTGCCTCTGTATTTGTCTTCTGCAAAGTGGAACTTATCAAAGAGATAAAAAGTAGAACCAGACAAGGCTGTTCTTCCTCCTACTTTTGAGGTTATTCATTACAAGAATTACATGAACATGCCTTGGTTTTTTGTTTTTTGGTTTTTTGGTTTTTTTTTAGGAAACATGTAGAAATAGTGAAAGGGACCATTCAGTAAAGTTTACTGTGTTTTAGTAATGATGCAGGTGACACGACCATCCCTTCAGCCACGCAGCATTCTTTGGGCTTTGCTACAGAGCTCAGAGCCAGCAGGACTTGCAGTGTCAGCCCAAGATGAGTTTCATAACCCTCTGTAACAGTGCCACCACACAGTGATTTGACTGCCAGGGACATAATTTCACAAAATACAGAAAATTGCACAGAAATAGGGCATGATTGTAATTTAAGGGAAATGGTGCAGATAAATCCACTTTAATGGATCTGTTTAGCATATGCAGAAACCTATTTACTTCATTATTTATTCTTTTTGGCTGGCTGATCTTTGGAAGAAGAAATGCAGGACTCTGGTTTTGTGGTTCAGCAACGTTGGGTACACAATCTCTCAGTTTCTTTTAAAGGTAAATAATTGCAGTCCTGGAAAAGTCAGGTCTTATTAATAAACAAGGCAATTCAGACTCTCAGTGCATCTTGGATTTGAGTTAGCTAAATTGTCTCAGAGCTGTGTGAAGTCCCCAGGGGGATTTTCATTTACAGAAAACTGCCAACACATGTAGGGGGAAAAGCTGATGAGGCAGAAATAATAATCATCTGCTAATGGCGAGTGGATGGAAACCAGACTGGCCTCTTATGACCATCACTAAGATTGTCCTTTTGAAATAAGGCATTTCCTTCTAACTGAAATTATGGAACTGGTCACAAGCTAACGTGACATTGGAAAACAACCCACTAAGAAAACCAGTGTGGGCTGTCCCCTGGGCTGCAGTGCAGGCATCTGCTCCATGGGTCTGCTGGAACCAGCTGTGCCCTGCCCCAAGGAGGCCACCCCTGCAGCCCTTCCCCACTGACACCTTCACACCTGCACCCAGCACAGAACAATTCATGTAAAAGTGAGGCTTAGCAAAGGTACAGACACAGTATTCCCAAAGTCCACATTTCTTAGCCTTGCTTTTTAATATTTTGTTACCATTCTATATCTTACCTGTAGAAAATCTGTCACGTAAGATGCTGTAGTTATAAGCAGCTGTAGTACTAATAGGTCTCTAGTACTTGTTTTTGTCCCATTAGGTGAAAAATTTCATATAACCTTGGATCATAGCTGTGAAGCCAAAATAGGATTATCAAAGAGTTATGGGTCTGGAAAGGACTACAAGAAATCCTCAAACTCCCACTTAGTGTAAGGTGAATTAAATTTTGTGATTCCTGGTGCATGTTTTGCCTGGTTTGTTCTTTAAAAACATTCAGTATTTATAAAAACCTTGGTCTCTCTTTGGACTTCGTTCCCATACCAGTGATATGATCACACTCAGGACCTGACGGATTCAGTAGATGCCGTGATGCAAACACAGAATGGTAAATGTATAGTGTTAGCCACTAATAGAGTGGCTTTCTTGCCTGGATTCTTCTTTAGCAAGATTGAAGGTGAGTAAGATTCTTTCCTAATGTCTCATCTCTGTTACTGTGATGCAAGTGTTCTGTGCCTTATCCTGTCTGTCTTGCTCACATCACAGACATGGGGAAAGGTTTAGTCATCCCCTTTGTAGCAGGTACCTGAAACAGTTGAGATGTGTCATCACTACAGTAGTACCTGTACTAAATAAATGCCACTTTTCCATTCCTTTTAATAATTCCCTGTTAGTTAGACTTCTGATCACTCCCGTGTGCTCATCTCTCTTCAGTGTCGATGTCCCAAATGACAATGCTCATCAGTGATAAGGGATGAAACTGGAGCAGAGGAGGACTGACCATGGGTGCAGGGTGGTAGATTAACTTTTCAGAGTATTGTTCATTTTCAGCAAAATTGTTCTTTGCTGTGTTTTCCCATCTCGCCCAGGTTGGTTTCAACAGCAAAGTTACACAGAAGAGCCTCCCTCTTCCATCACTAATAGTCACCAATGAATCCGTCGTCACTGCTGCAGGAAAGACCCACGTGAAATCCTTGGCATGCCTTGTTGTTTGGCTCTTAATGCACTTTGATTATGGCTTTACAATTAACTGGGAAGAGCTGTTACAAAAATTTAGTAATTTCTATCTTCAGAAAATATCACAAGAAAGACTCAGCGCAGGTGTGTCCTGTGTCCATATTCCCACATTACCAAGGCACATAACCTGTTCTAAAGGAATATTAAGTTGTTTTCTTGTGGCAAAGATGGAGCAGTAAGCAAAAGGCAATTTTTGTTTGTTCTCTTCCAGAAGCTGAGGATCAAGGAAAGTCAATGAAATCTGCAGGGGTGCTGTAAAGACACCAGATCTGCTTTCTGGCTGAGGGAGAGATGATGCAGTGCTTCCTCACTGTAGGTCACTGGGGAAAAGGGGAACAACTTCCCTTTCTTCACCCAGGCATGACTGGAGTCGTTAGCCGGGCAGGGAAGGGGAGAACAGAAAAGGGGAACCTTCAGCTGTCTGAGCTCAGGCAGGGACCAGGCTGCTGTGGGTGTGATTCGGGTGAGCATCACAACCAAGAGCTCCTGGGTGCAGCTGGGGTGGTCTCCCAGATTCCCAAACAGCACCCTAAGCCCAAGAGAGCCCCTCTGTTTGAGTTGGGTTGGTTTGTAGTGGTCAGGGTTGGGTGGCATCCCGTGTTCAGTCGTGCCTCTGATCTTATCACATCCTCCTTTGGCTACAGCGTAATCAAACACAGCCAGGCTGCTCTGAGGTTTTCCAGCAAAGCCTCATGAGAAAAGCTCCCAGGAGCTCAGGCTTTCCCTAAACTGTGCTGATAGAAAATTCCAGTTTCAGATAGTTTGCCTGGTTTTGGAACTGGCATGCTGCAATCTGAAATTTTCTCTGGGTTTTGTAAAATGGAACACCTGAGCACCAAGAATTAAATGATGGCCAGTCTCCTAATGCATTGCTCTGAAAGACTGTCTGGAACGATTGTGTGTTCACAGGGAAAAAAAAAAAAAAAAAAGCTGGCTTTTTTCTTTTCAGAAGTAGATCACAAAATTCAGGGCAGTGGCTTGTGAAAATTCTTACAGGTTTTGAGTTCTGTACTATGGGTTAAAAATAAGATTAAATTTCCTAGGCTTCTGCTTTTAAATTTAGAGTGTTTCTTATGATTTTCGATTTTTACTGATGTTAGCAAAACTCTATAACATTTTGCCTACAGCAAAAGGCAAGTGTGTCTCTGCCAGCTGGGGCAGTTCCACCTAAGCCTGTTGTGCAGGATCATTTTGATTAATAAATGTCTCCGGTCCCAAATATTCCTCAGTGGTGGTGAAGACCTACAAGTCTATTTTCTCCTTTCCCAAACGAGTAATTTTATTTTGTGACATTTGCAACTAATGACTGCTTCTCCTTGCTGGTCTGATGTAACCAGTGAGATTTCTTACAAGAGTTGTTATGAAATGGCTCGTGCTCATATACTTAATATTCTGAAGAAAGAGAACTTACTTGACCTGTGGATTTTTTTTTTACCAAGCATGGAAAGAAAAAAAGAAGAGCAGTAATTGTTTACATAGTGAGCTTGAATTCACTTTATATATTGTATTTTTTGCACACCAATTATTTGCACTACAGAATGGATATAGATCTGGTATAGTGAAGGATATAGCCATTTACATAGCATTATAGAAACTCCTGATTTTTCTGAAGTGATGGAGAATTGTTTTTCAGAGTGGGCATGAACTCTGGAAGCTGGTGTCTGCAAACTATTCTGGTGCCAGCTTCTCTTAATAAAAAAAAAAAAAAAAAAAAAAAGAGAGAAAATTCAAACAGAATCAAGAGAGAAAATGGAAAAGTAATGTGGGTGGGGAGATCAATTACATGTAAAGACATAAATTAACATACTTTCAGGCTGTTTTGTCATTGATGATATATATTTCAGTACCTGTCGATGGCTTAATGTTATACAAAAGCATACATTTAGTGGTGATGGGATAAAACAGAAAAATAAAATTCCACTTTCAGGAAGGTCACAGAACCTCTGGGCTGGCATAGCTAAAACTGGAGAGAAAGAAAAAGCTTGTAATGACAATTCTGTGATCAGCTCATTATTTTCTGAACATGCCTTGTGATTTTTTTTCAGTGATTTTAATGCTAAATTTAAAAGGTTCCACCCTGCTTTATGTGGTGCCTTACTGTCATATGACAGTGAGTCTTGAGAGCTGACTGAAAAAAATTAAATGTGATAATTAAAACATTGTGATATCAGAAGTCATTCTAAAACCAGAAGTTTTGCATCAAAGAAACAGAAGATCAATTTTCAGAAACTTTTGCTGTCATCTGCTGAAAATACACACTAACGCTCTGTAAATGTCTCAGAAAGGACAAGGCTGAGCATGCTGGGGACTGCTCCATTGTGGTTTCATTCACGAAAACTATTTTTCATGTGCTTTTAAAAATAGTTGTGGTGCTGCAAACTCACGCCTCTAGTCACCCCAGAGTAGAGGGAATTCATGCCAGGGAATGTTACCTTTTGTCTGTAGAACAATCCCATAAAAAAAAAAAAATAAAAATCCATGTTTTAAGAGTCTTTATTGCCCGTAGAGCAGTGGAAAAGCGATGCTGCCTTATTTACATCACTAGGGAGGAATGAATGTAGTTATTGTCTGTGGGTGAATCCCGGTATCCGGGACACATATGCCTATGGATGCAGGTGGCAATGGCACTGCTGCTCCTCATCTTCCACAGGCTGGGGATGTCTCACCCTGCGCTGGCAGCAGCAGAAAATGTGCAACAGGGTATATGGGAGCCAGGTGAGCTCAAAAACGTCAGCTCTGCCTGCATTTAGGACAAGCCTGAAAGATGCCTTGCTCAGTCTATCCTATATAAATCTTAGAAGTTTACAGAGAAATAGTTATCCCCAGGACTCCTCTCTGTTTTCAGTAGTAGCAGTCTTTTCCAGGGAGAGCAACACAGCTGTAGTGTTTGAGTTGCTCTTTTTTTGTAGCCTGCCACCAGATGGAGTTCTTTTCCTAAAGAAGTCCGTCCAATTTCTTAAGGAAAGCCCATGGGTAGTCAATATTATTTCCTTGTTTTGTCACTTAAAATAATCCATTGTCAATGACTTGTTACTAGACTATTATTAATTATTGTGTTTATTGGGTTTTTTTGTTTGTTTGTTTTTGTGGTTTTTNTGTGTTTTTGTGTGTGTTTTTTTTGGTTTTTTTTTTTTTTTTTTTTTGTTTTTTTTTTTTTTGTTGTTGTTGTTGTTTTTTTTTTTTTTTGTTGGGTGGGCTTTGATTCTTAAGATTTTTTTGAGGGAGCTGTGAAAACCAGGCTTACACTTCTAGACCTTCCTATTTAACAAAGCTAGAATTCTAAAAGATTAACTTTACTTCATGTCTCAGGTCAGCTGGGGCTGGGAAAAGAGGTGAAAATCCATGTACAGTGCATTTGTATTTAAACTGATCCTTGATCTTGGAAATTTTAATAACAGAATAAGTGAGCAGATACAAGCAGTCTCCCAGGCTGGAGATCCTGAGAATGCATTGACATGTAGCTGCACAACAGGTAACAGGAGCTGAGTCCAGTTAACTCAAAAGTCTCAATTCATTTGAGTTTTGGTTGATAGTAAATAGCATTTGCTGCTCTCTTAGAGTTGTCTCAGAGGTAAAAGCCATTGTGCTTTTACTTGTGTGTCACCAGGGTCAAACACCAGCAGCACCAGCCACACCCAGCAGAGCAGGATGGCCCTGGCAGGATTCCTCGGGGCTGTAAAAGAAGGATTTACTTCCCGGCTGATCCCTCTGCCAGCCTTGGCCCGAGCTGCCTGGGCACAGTGCCCGCCGTGCCCGGTGCTGCAGAGCTGCTGTGGATGAGGAAACCGCTGGACGGATTTCTCTGGAAAGATAATTCTCGGGAGCCGCTGGAGGCTCCAGCCCCTTGAGCACGTTTCAAGGGAATATCGCTGATGCCATCCACGATCACTGATGGAGGATATTAAAACCCCGCATATATTCAGGTGGCTAATGCTGCTCTATCTCCCTGAGTCCTGCAGTTTCTCACTTCCCTGCTTTGTGGGTCAGATGCTCTGAAGCCAATTTACATCAATTCCTGGCACTGTTTTTAAAGGAAGCAAGGGGGAACAGCGTGAAGTCTCACTTTCTGCCAACAACAGGAAGCGCCCGCTCTTTGTCAGGCAGCTTGTTTCAGCCATCCCTTTTGTTGGGCCAACACATTTCTGGACTGCACATTCGGTTTTCCACACAGCACGGCTCTGCAAATCCTTGGAAAGGCAGCGTCACAGAGCGGCAGCGTGGACGGACGGATGGATGGATGGATGGATGGATGGATGGATGGATGGATGGATGGATGGCCGGGGGAAAGCCCGATGGTGCTGCTGCAATTCCCTCCTCCAAGGGGAGTGTGTCCCTAAAGAGCAGCCGCCCGAGGGAAGGGAAATGGCGATAACATCTCTCTCCAGCTCTGTCCCTGCCGAAATCCTGCCGGGGGTGATGGCTGCGGGAGGCTTCTCCTGCTGACCCCTGTGTAACACAGCTCTCCTGCACAGGGACACAAGGGGAAGGGGTGCACTCTTGGATCCTGGACTTAATTTTTGTGCCCAAAGCAGGTCAAGGTACCCTGTGGGGTCCAGAAACTTGTTGTGTGGTTTTTTGAGATGATAACAGATCAATCCAAAATCCCCATTTCATTTCTTTCTCCTGGTACGCAATTAAAATTGAAACTGATATGAGACTACCATAAAGAAAACATAGTATCCCTGTGATATCCATCTTTGGGGCAGCTCTTTCCAGGCCCACTTTTTGTGTACTGATTGTATGTGACGATTGTACTATTATTTATATTGTATTTTTTCCTTGTCACTTCTGCAAAACCTTTTAGAAAGCTCACTGCAGAAGCCAGTGTTTCTTACACCTACCTTCACCCCCCCCAGTGTTTTCCTGGTGCCGAGGTAGGCTGTCTAAAGAAGCCAAGAAGAGCAATTTCCTGAAGAAATTATTTTTTTGTATTTTAACGCCTCCTCACCCCCAAATACTTTTTTTATCTTGTGTAAATTTCTTTTCACCCCTCTGCTGCCACCACCAAACCTCCTGGCATTTGTTTCTTCCATGCATTTCCTTCCTAGCCCAATGCTAGCAAACTTGTCAGGGTGTCCTGTGGGGCTGAGTGGCTCCAGCCTTTCCCTCTTCCCCCTGCCCTGAAGGCTTTAACTTGCTTAGCACTAATGCAGTTCTGGGCTGGAGAAGAATCCTGGTACAATATTCATGACACAAAATTATGGAAGTAGCACGAGACTTGGTAACAAAAGCACACAGCAGAGTAAGATGTGGAAATGATGGGGTTTGAGTCGAATATTTCCCTGATTGCAAAGGAAATTAGGCAAGCAGTTTATACAGGAGAAGCAGAACCAAAAGGAAAGCTCTTCACTTTCCCCCTCGGCACACAGTGTTTCTCCAGAGAAGCTGTGGTGATCCTGCAAAGTTAGACAAGGAGGGTGTAACAAGTTCTTCCCTATTTTCTGGAAATCCCACCCTCTTTCCACAGCTTATCTGAAGTTTCTATTTTGCACGTTCCTATTTGTGCAAAGTTTGGGTGAGCCTCATCTTTTCGGTTGCAAATGAGCCTCTAACTAAAGCTCTAATAGGCCGATTTTTTTAAAATTTTGTTGTTGTTGTTGTTTCTTTTTTTCTTTTTTTTTTCTTTTTTTTTTTTTAGTTTCTTCCCTGACATTGTTGGGAGGGCAAATGGTGTAATTTTATGTTGTGTTTTTGAAGGCGTCCCAACGTTTTAAATCAGCTGGTCACCACAAAAGAGGTATTTGAGAACACTACATATCCATAGAAAAACTGAGAGAGGGCCTACAGGGCTATACACCAGACAGAGAGCCCCTGTCCCAACACTGTTTTCCTTTTCTATCTATGCATCATTTAGAGACATTTGAAAGGCAAATGCTGTCTAACTTCAACAACTAATCATGGAACAGATCATATGTCTTGGCCAAAATATTCAGTGAATTTAGGCAACTTAAGATGTTTTCAGTAACAAAGAAGTGGAAGGAAAACTGGCAGCTCTTGTTAAAAAGATATAAATTATTGAATATTTGGAATTAGACAGACGTAGTATTTATAGTACATGTGCCCAAACACACACATACTTTGATGTAATGTAAACCCTGACTTCTTAGTCCTGTGACCTTTTTTTTTTCAATTCTTAGCTGTTAGTGCAAGGGTCTGCAAGTGAGGTTTCCTGAGTTTACTGTCCACCAAAGAAGAAGCCTAATCTGTGGCTGGAGAAAAAACAAGTATTAGGAGACCTGGCTGCCAATCCTGATTTTGTCAAAAACCTATTGCACAAGCTTGCTTAAGGAATTCAGGGAGCATTTTGTGCCTCAGTTTCTCTTTCAGGGAAGGGAAGGATGTACTTGTTTCACACTAGTGCTGCTGTTTACAACCTTTCAGAAAAAGTATCTTGAATTTTGGAAACTATAGAATAAATGTAAAGATAACAGGAAGAAATTATATCACCTTTTGGTTCAAAGTAATTTCCACTTGTAATCTTAGGCACACAGACACACACTCATCCTGAAGTCAACAGACCTACACACCTGCTGTATTGGAAACAAAAATGGATATTCTCCAGAACTCTGTATCTCCAGAGAACGGGATAGTAATAATTTTTTTTTTAATTAATTACAGCATCAAAGGAATTGTTGAAAAGGACTTAAGCCACACAATTCTCTGTTTTTCAGGTGTTGGAGACAAAAAGGAAGTGTGAATGTATAGTGGGAACACCTGTGGGGGCTGCCTGGATTTGGCAGGGGTGGAGGGTAGGGAGTTGTCACTAAGATCCAAATGGAAGAATAGTTTTAGTTCAGAAATTGATTTCAGGTTTTTAGGATAATCAAGAGAAGAGGACAACTCTCCCATACTATAGTAGGCACTATAATAGGCATGCAGCCATTAAGAAAAGTGGAATTTTTTTTCCCCTGAAATGCACTGGGTTTGGCTTTTCTTAATTCTGTGGAAATAACCCTTATGGTAGAGAGTAATTTCTTCACTGCTGAACTTGATATGTTAATTTTTCCACCCAGTCTTCTACTACCCTTCATTTCCCTTCTGGTCTGCCTATCACTTCTGGTACATTTCCTCCTACCTTCAATGACCAATGAGCTATCAAGAAATAGTTAATGAAACTCAGGCAGATGCCTGTATTCTCCTTATCCTGGCTTGGGCTTTGGAATTTTGCTGAAAATGCTTAATTTTAGATTACTTGTTCTATTAATACATGCATTTCATTGTTTTCCTAAAACCACTCGAGTTTTTCTTCCTCTGTTCTTTCTGCTGATCAGGATCCCACCTTTGTTTAAAGATCTATTAAATGTGATGGAGCTGTGACTCAAGGAGAAGCAGCTGCAGGGTCTGTTGGTGCTGGGTGCTCCTCAGGAGCCTGAGTATTCTCACTTACTTAGCTTCACCCTGATTCCTGCAGAAGAAATTCTCTTGTCAGGTACTATCAAAATATCACAATATAATTACAGTGTACCTTATAAGACTGGCTGGTGTCTCAGCCTCTATTACAGAGGGGTGGTGAGACAGATGTTTCCAAAGCAGAAGTAACCATTCTAATTTGTACCAATACTTAATGAGTCCAAAAACCCCCTCCGTACATGTGAGTGCTCAGCACAATTCCCATGTGCATTTGCTAGACTATGCAAATACAACACTATCTATATTATTAGCCAGGAACTAAGTGACTGGATGCAAAGCAAAAATATAGAGTTTGTGAATGTTCCAGAGCTGGACTTGGGGAGTAAATCACTTATGTGCTGTGCTAAAAAAAAAAAAAGTGAAATTCATGTAACAGGGCTTTGGTTACTGCCCAGAAATATGTTTTTGGCAAGTATTTGCACCCTCTTCTTTTTCTTCAACACATAGAGAGTAAGTCTATATTCTGTCCCATGGCTACACTGAAGAATCTCTGTAAGGTGATAAAGGTATATTTTTGTATACTGCAGCTATCAGTGAAATAAACCTGGAGTGTTTGAATCCAGATTTGAACGACCCTTAATGTTGAGAGCTCTGTGGATCGCTCTTCTGATTTGTATGACATATTAAGGCTGTAGTTTTTTTAATCCTTGTCAATGCAACAGGGACACTATAAAGTAAAAGCTGTAGTCAAATTGACGTTACTATCTCCTTTGAAAAAAAATAGGGAGGAATAGAAAAAGAAAAAACCCTCTTTTACTTGTAGTACACATCCTATCTATGTTTTAAAGTGGCCCCTCAATATGCAGGTTATTTTCCCAGTTATTTTGGTAAAGTGCATGCAGGGCTGGCAGGTGCAAAGGCTCTGACATGTTGGTAAGGCATTGCAGCCAGAGGCTTTCCTATCCCTGCTCCCCCAGGCAGATGGTCTTTCCCCAGGAAGGGATGCCAGGCTCCTCTGGGGCCCTTGGCTCTGTTCTTAGTGGTAAGGAGATTACAGGGGATGTTAGCCCAGGCTCATGGTATCCAGTATCCAGGCTCTATGAGTTTTGGTGCATGAAGACAGGGGAGATGAGTTCAATGTCTGTTCTCCTGCTTGTTGAAAAGTTTATGAACTTCAGATTGAAAAATCAAAGCATGCTGAAATTGGTCACTAAAATGCCAACTGACTGAGCAGAGATCAGGGTTTTAGCCCTGAAAGCTTCAGTGGAGACCTGAGGACTCCCACCAGAGGTTTCCCTAGAAGAGAGCTGAGAGCAACCCCAGGCAAGCAGTAGGGTCACATTTAAGATTTAATCTGGTTGAACCTTGAGTGGGAAACAAGAAGTGAAAACTGTCAACTGTGCCCAGATCCATTCAGATCACTTCTAGGGACAGTTTTGATACCAAATTATCCTTGTTATGCAAAGTTCCTCACCAACCGGCTGGTTCCCAGTTATGCATGGGGAGAAGCAGTGGCCACATCTGCTTCCCGTTTTGCCGTTTCGGAGACGAGCCATCTGTTTGGCCTCATCCCGAACAGCCTGCTTGGGGCTGATTAACTTCCTCACCCCCACCAGCCCCTGGCTCACTGTCTGCTGCAAGGTGTAGATTTTTTTTCTACTTTTTTTCTTCTCTAACTGCTCATAAACCAGAACCTTCACTTCTCTCCCAAGGGACAGGAAGGCGTTGGTTTTTGTGATTTGCAGCCGCACCAGCGGCAGGAACAGCAGCAGCTGCCCTCTATCATTCATATGTTTCATATGTGTGGTCAGGACAGATAAAAGCAGGAATTGTTCCATGTCCTGGGATGGCTTTAAAGCAGTGAGTCCTTTCTCTATATGGAAAGAAAAAAAAAAAAGTAATAATAAATGCAGCAGAAATCTCACTGCAGTTATAACAGGGATCTGTTCATTTGGCAAGAGCGGGGTTTCAGTCATCCTTGTGCAGCCTTTTTTTTTTGTTTAAATGTGATTAACTCCTATTGTCTGAAGCCTGGCTTTGGATTTCTCACTTCCACCTATCCCATTTTCGGCGAAACTTCGCAAATTTTTGTCCTTCCTGTTTTCTGCATGCCCATCTTCTAGCCATTACAGCAGGATTTCAGAAATGCTGCATGTCTGCTGCTGCCAGTGACCTCAGTTCAGCAGCCCTGAAAAGTCAAAGTCTGTGTGGCCAAAATAAAGAAGTATCAAAATTTAGAAATTGGGATAATGGATGTCCTGTTAAGATTAAGATTCCTGTTGCCTTCTACAGGCCAGGTCTGAGGAATTTTTGTCTTTCATGATGCATTTTGACCAGAATTTGTTCTCATGTACAATTTTCCTTCTAGACAAGAAGCTTCCTGTGTTTTGTGCTGGTGGACACAGCCTGGCTGGCCCATAGCACGGGAGGATGCCCTGGAGATCTGACCCACGAGACAGGCATGAACAGTTTGTTCAGAAATCAAATATTTTGATTTTCCAGTTGCCATATTTTCAGTTTTCGAATTGTTGGTGCTGCTGCTGAAACATGAAGCTTTCAGTGAAAGCTTTTCCTTTATTTTTGACCATCTCACAAGCTGATAAAAGCAGTGCAATATCCTCAGTGTATTGGCAAGTCAGGAGCATTTCTAACTCCTTTTCCCCAAGTAGGATGTTGAGTGATTCTCACACACACACACAGACACACAGACACACACACACAGAGAGTATCAAAAACCCAGGAAATTGTTACATTATCAGATCCACGTGCTCCGGGTCTGGCTCTGAGTTATCATTTTGATATCTCTAAAATATTTGTGTGTCTTTTAGTATATTTCTTGATTTCAAAAGCATTGTTGCTTGAGCACAGGTTAATGCTGTTTTGGTGTTTTCATGCCAATGTGTGGATTGGGAAGCTGGTCTGGGCACTCAAGGCTGAAAATAATCACCCCTGGTAGCTGTAGGTTTTGTCTGTGTGACAATTTGTATCTTGGCACCTGCCACAGTTTCTGATGTAATTTAATCAATCTATTGGAGTAGGAAAAATTATAAATGTGTGGATTTGAAGGAAGTCTTTGAAATGTAATAGATAAGAGACCCAGAACAGATTTTTATGTACAAATTTGCATTTAAGTCTGTGGATATCTCTAGCTCAAGGATTTAATAACACTGATTGAGAATATTAAATTTGGTCTACTTTTGTGTTTATTATTATTATTATCATCATCATCATCATTAAACAGGGCGTATTTGCTTTGGAGAAAAGTCACCAGCTGAAACATAAATCTGTAGTTTGTTTCATTTGCTGAGAACCTGCTATGATGGGGAACAAAGAAATTAGTATGTTAGTTCCTTCTTATATTATGTAGTCATAGTTTATGATGAAACTATACCACAAAAACTTAAGGAACTTAAGGAAAATTTAGATTTTGGGAACCTATAAAATAGTAAATTGCAATACCATTAGGGTTTGTTTTGAGGTTGTTTTTCATTTTTTTAAAATCTCATTTTGTTCATAATAATACAGTTTAACAAATGGAAATATTTCTGAAACTTTATAAATGGTGCCTTTTCTGAGCAAAACACTGATTCTTGTTTGTATTAAATATGTGATGTGAAATTTACTGTGCTGGAATCTGAAGGAAACAGGGACACCCGCAGAGAAATCACCTTTGTTATGCCAAATAGTAGAAATAATTTCTCACTGTTTTATTTTGAATTACCATGACTCTACATGCAGAAGTAATTGTGTTCTGTAATGACTCCATCTGGCTGGTGGGAGGGAAGGGTGCAAGGAGAGGCTGGAGGGGAATCACTTCTCAAAGTCGGCTGCTTGCACTACCTGGGCGATTGGGATGGGCAGGGACACTCTGGGTAGCAGCAGCCACTTCAGGGCCAGATCTGCACTGGAGCTGGCTGGGCAAGGCTGCCTCACGTAGGGGGTGAGGGCAGGGTGGTGACACAGCCTGGCTTTTTTTGGCCACGGAGTTTGGATTGTGAGGCCAGCACGGATGGACTCTCCCTGGTGCAGGGACAGCATGGACGGGCTCCCCATGGGGCTCTGTCTGCCTGCACCTCACCTCACTCTGTGTCCCCTCTCACGCAGTCACCACCCACAGACACAGAGCCTCCCGCTGTGCCCATTGCCTCCTTCACCCACCAGGAGAGCCACAAAAATATTCTGGGGCTTCTCTTGTCTCAAAAGATACATCTCAGTTTGCAGACATAATTTAATAACATTTCCAATTTTTATGAAATTGCTTTTTTTTTAAATACAATATTCTCAAAGAAAATGAAGTTACAATATAAAACCACAGGAAAAAAAAAGGTGTAAATACAACTTCTTCTATTAGAAAAGGCGGTGCCTGGGGAAGGAATGAGAAGCAATTATTTTTTTACTTTTTAAAACAGATATAAACTTAAAAACCACTCACATATTTACTCCTTTTAAAGGTCAACTAAGCCATATCAGGGTATTGCACCATAGCAAAAAAAGAGAAAAAAGAAGATTACACTAAACTTTTCCGAGGGCACAGTTTGTTTCAATGCACACAGACACAACATCCTATTTTCATGCCATCCTTGCATATGTTCATAAATAAAATTACTGAACCACTTGTTCCTAAACAAATTGAAGATGATTTTGTGCAAAAGAGAAAAAAACACTGGAAAAAAGGAAACCTAAAAAAGCCCTTTAGTGAACAGAGAATGCCATTTGCTCTGCCTTTAGACTATGCCCTGATACACTGTGTCTTAATATACTTACTTATACTACTGTACTGTTTATTATACAACATCAACATATTCTGTTATAGTATAAATAAAAAAAACTCCAGAGCCAGGAAACAAACCCACTGTGAGTGACAGTGCATCATCAATGTCATACAAACCATTTTAGATATATATACACATACAAATGTATATAAAATATTAATGATACACAAAGCCACAGAGAGGGCATGTGCATGTCAACAAGAGGAGAGACACAGGGACTCAGACGTGTGTGTGTGCACAGAGATGTGGTGAAGGTAGCAAACCTACCCAGGAATCAGAAATCACCTTTCAAAGCTGTGTTTGAGGCACACTCGAACTCTGCTAGAGCTGTGATTTTTTACACGGTTCATGAACGTGGCTTTACTTGTGTTGGTTTTTTGTAAAAGAAAAGAAACAAAACCACCTGAGTGAGCTGCTGTCCCCCTCCCCTGTATAGCTGGGGGAGCCTTAAAATGAAGAGTGGAAAAAATTATGACATGGGGTATATAGTGACCTAAACCTAAGAAGAACAGGAAGAAGTCCTAAGAGGAATAAAAGCAGAACATTTCTGTAAAGCCAATGTCTGATCTCACACAGGACATTGCAGCAGGGCTTGGAAATTACTTTGTCCCCTCTTGCTTGGCATCAATCAAAATAGGAGAGGGGTAAAAACAGCTGAATGTATCCCTACCAGCTATGAAAAATGAACCCATTCCAACTGTATTTAAAAAAAGGTAAAAAATTGAAGAAAACTCATCCATATAAGTTAACCCCTGCAAAGTCCTTTTCAGATCATTCCTATACAACGTATTTGGCAACACCTTGTTGCCAGGTACAGTCTGTCTTGAAGCTGAGTATGTAGCAGGCATTGATGATGAGACTGTGGCTGGGGCATGAAAGTGGCCAGGGATTCCTTGTGCCCACCCCTCGTGCAGCCTCTTGGGCTGGAAGGTAAAAAGCAGTAACGTCTCAGCTGAGTTATAGCATGGGAGTAGAGGGCATCAATAAAGTCCCTCAAGGCAACCGAGTTTTAATGTGGGAATAGAGGTGATCACACTGGGCTCCATAGTTCACACTGCTCATTTTTGGGGCATAACCTGCACTAGTAATGTGTGTGTTTTCCCTGCTGTGGATGTATGTACTGGTCTGTGGGCATTCCTACACAGCATTCACCTCTGCTGACAAAGCCACCGCATTGTCAGGCTCTCCTGCGTGTTCAGTGTAAAAACACTGCCATGCCCACGTGTCCAGTGAAGCCAGTGCCTCACAGCTGGCATGAACCTCAAGCCAAGGCTTGAGGTTGTACAAGCACACATTTGTGATTCGTTTTTTCACCAGTGTCCTTCCTCAGCTTCAGCGTTGTTGCTCCTCACCTACACCTGCAAAAGTGAAAGCAGAAGAAGGAACTCGGCATGCCTGTAATAGTATGTGTATATAGGAAATGTTTATCAAATATAGCTGCAAATGTAGTATTAGGCCACAATGGCCCAGGTACTAGCAGTTCATGGTCCCACTGAATATGTTTTATAGTAAATATGTGTGCTTGCACGCACTTGTGAATGGAAAATGTGCAAATGTATGGCAAGACTGCTAGTCTTGTTGGGTATTTGACTGTGTTTTCTGCAAAATATCCTGTCCTTATGCAGAGTGGAAGTATTCATATATTAAGTTAATAAGATGGGTTATTTTTATGAATGTTGCCCAGGACATACTGCAGCACCAATGATTTTTATGCAGCTGCAAAAATTTTATTTTTGCCCAGTCTTAAAGCATGAGGGTGTTCAGGGAGAGAAATGAAATATTTGGAAGAGAAAGCTAAGCAGAAGCTTAAAAAAGAGATTTTTCATCAGATGTGTTCAGAGTTGAAATCTATTTGTCATAGAAGTTTGGATTCTAACTGAAGCTACAGTACCTGCAGCAGAACCCACCATGGAGAAAGATTTTGGTGGACTTTTCTGCAATCTGCAAAGTGCTGTAGTCTCTAGTCTCCATTCTGCAAAACCCATCATTTTTAATATGTTAAGATTAGTTCCACTGAAGTAAAAGTAACTCAAAGCACTTAGTGAAATGACTGGTTGGAGAGGAAGTAGAGGCTCTCCACACCTTTGTGGGCCTTGGTCCCTCATTAAATGGCAAATGCCAGGAAAAAATAAGACGGTTGCAAATTTTGACTGGCTTGTTTAATTAATCTCAGTGCTTTAAAAATAACCAAGTGCAACACTTATGAGTAGAGCCACAAAATTTACAAGAGGACATCTTCTGTGTAAGCAAAATGGGATTTTTTTATATCTAAGAGAGGGACATTTGGATATTTTCCAGACAGTTTGAAAAGATGAAAAATGTGCTTAAGGAGACTCCCCACACATATACCTATCTACTTTCTCAACTGTACATCATACTTTTCTAAATAACTAAAGCTTTAAAGAGAAAGAAAAATTAAATACATTTTAACTTTTATATGCAGAGAAAGGAGGAGTTGCTTAACAAAAAGTGGGGGTTTATTGGATAGGAAGAGAAAATATTTATTCAAAGAAGAGCCAACAATAACCCTTTTTCTATACATTAAATGCAATTCATACTTCACAGAATATATTACAAGGGTGTTTCTTCTGTGTTTTGCATTCCCGCTCACCTGCCAAGTGACATGAACAAGGCATGTTGTGCTATCAATACCAGAAGCACCCTTGCAGGTGGAAATATTGTACTTCCTACCACCAAAGCAACTCAGAACCTTCTGGCTGGGGGGACCCCATCCCACCCCAGCTGTCCATGAAGTTATCTGAGATGGGTCCCTCCATCTTTAGTTGAGATCAATCTTCTCCAAAGAGTCAAATAATACCAAAAATAAAAAAACCCACACATTTGGTAGAGGAGCCCTATGCTCAGGGTGTTGAGAGAGAAAGCCTGGCCACTGCTGACTGTTGTGTCCTTGTCGTGTGGAGCATTCTGCATGTGGTTAAGAGTTCTGGCAGGGGGGCTTGCAAGAAGCGTCAATTCAGGGAAGGGCTTTCAGCTATGTGACTACAAAAGCTCTACTTACATTACTAAAGGTTTTTGGTGATCAAACATTTTCAGTAAAAACTCATTTTAGAAAACTGAGTTGCAATGCCTGCTACGAAAACGAAATCCCTGTTCTTTTGGGAGAACATTGCTGAACTTCTGATTCTCTTGTGACTTTTACTGTCCAGCTGACTTTTGTTTTGTTGCTGCCATGGCTCGTGCAGCTCCAGTAATGCAGCTGTTGAGGCTTGATCTGTGCCAGTGTTTTAACCCATGTGGAAACGGTGCTCCCCTCGAGTTATGTGGGAAGAGAATTCGTACCTGTCCTGGCTATGGTAGCCACACATGTTGCATTCAAAAGGATCGCGGAACCCATGGCAGCCCATGTGGATCGTATACATCACATGATCCAAGAAAAGGACTCGACAGTGTTCACACTTGTAAACCCTTACTTGCTCCCCATTACTGCTGATCACTTTGAAAGCATCCTGGGAATTGTCAGTACCCGCTCTCAAGACATCGTATTGCCTGTTTTCTTCTTTTATAGAGATGCCATTTCTTGCATGGGCACCTATGTGATTTGTCAGGTAGATCAAACCACTGCGCTCCTCATTATTGCTCTCTGTATCTGTTGAGTCATGGCAGCTGTTGCTGGGAGAGACATCTCGTTCAGAGGAGACAGACTTGGCTTTGGAAAGCAGCAACAAGTTTTCCACCGCACTGTCCTGAGGGAGGTTGGAGCGAATCTGATTGTCCCCGAGAGGTTTGTGGAGCTGATACATGGGGCTGATGACGGGCACCACCTCAGAGCCACCCGGTGGTGTCTGGACGAGGGGACGCAGGGACTCTGCCCCCAGGTAACTGATGGCGTTGTTGATGGCCTGGTCGATCACGTGTGTCTGCATGAGTTCGTTCTCCTTCTCGTAGTTGAGGCTGGCATCGTATGGAAGATCGGGCAAACATTTGTCACCTGCAGTGAAAAACAGTGAGGAGTTAGAGGGCTGATTTCTACAGTTGTCTAATACAGCTGCTCAGAGGAGTGGTGGGTTGGTGGTCTGTTTTAGTATGCAAAATAAATTGAGGGCTTTGGAAAAGCAAATGGATGAAAGAAATTCTGGGAATAATTATACAGGGACTCATGAGAGCTACAGATCTAGTACTTTGTCATGTCTTTCTCCTTTCTCACTGGTGTCCCTCACCTGCCTCCTACAGTGAGCAGAGACACTGCCCTTGTGGCTGGTGAAGCCGGTGTGCTCTCATAGCCTGATGCTTCAGAGCATGAAGCACATTATCAACATTTTTACCTAAAGTATTACATTCTTAGACTGGAAATTGTATGGTTTAGTTTCAGACCTTCAGCTTCTTAGAAATAACCCACATCAGCAATGTGGTCATATATATGTCATTTTGCAGAAAAATCAATAAAAACTTTATTTTTCGTATTGCCACCATCCCCACATACCTACCATAAGCCATGTCAGACACATTACCAGAAACTACCCATGTTCCTAAATATTTTGTGTCAAAAAGTTGTTGTGTACAGGAGTAACCTAGAATCACGTAAAAAATTTAAATGCATTTGTAGTTGGAGCATATTTTTCCTACAAGGTAGAAGGCCCTATCTAGAGCAAGATTGCTTGTTACTGGTAAGTTTGATTCTGATGGGATGCTAAAAGTAAGGGGTAAATCTATAATTTTCTTTTTTTTAATCACTGCACTAATGTATATTTAGCTGGATACCCCAGTGTTGAACGTTGAGTTTCATTACAATTTCCTCCAAATTACTGGACAGATAGCAAAACATAGAAGGCAAAAGTTAGGAGTGGAAAAAACTATTTAAATGCACAGATGCTGATTTTATGAACTTGAATAGTCTTCTCTAACAGTGTAAACCATGAAAATTATTACCAGGCCCTTAATAAATTCATGCAAATCTAAAGAGGTAAGAGATTTTCACAGGCTCCTATGGTCTACCAACAATATACTGTTGATAGTCTGGATGGATTTTCTCGCTCTTCAGATCTTGGGAAACACTAAAAGCCACAAACATCTCTGTGAGATGCTGTCACCATTTCCTGATCAACATGAAATTTACTGGAAGGTCTTGGAAAGTCCTAATTTGTTGAAAGAAATGATAACAGAAGCATGGAAATGTTACCAGAAGATCTGCACATTAATTTATCGACAATTTTCCACCCAGTTTCTTCTCAGATCGACCGTTCAAAGTCACTGAGGAGACCAAAAACCTTCTAGCACGACACTTTTGCAATGATGGGGCTAAAGTGTAGGAAATCCTGCGGTCTACATTTCCCACAAGTTATGGTTTCATACCAGTTCCATGCTCTGCAAGCAGAGAAAGAAATACCCTGAGCATTGCTCAAGTTCCTATGGGAGATGTAGGGTACAGACACCTTCTAGCTGCTATGCTACACAAGCTTCCAGTTCCTCTTGTTTTCTTTCCCAGTCATTCTGCCAATTTAGGCTGCATTCTTTTTTTATCCTTTAGAATGTTATAGTTTTCAGGCAGAATTGCCTAAGATTCAAAATAGGCATTGCAAAAGACTCTTGAATTAAATACAGAAAAACTCTCCTAACATGCATGTATACACTTTATTCAAGGACAAAAAAATGAAGCCAAAATCATTTATATTCCATGGGCACTGCACACCACTGAAAAATGTGACTGGTCTTCATTATAAACAAAATTTTGGGCATCCAGAAGGCATGATTTTAATATCTGTTTCTTGGGTAGTATTTGCTTTATGTAGCATAACTATTTGATAGTTGTGCTGAGAGGATCAAGTGTTCATAAGAAGAATTTGTTTCCAAGCAAAGCCTGTGAATCAGACATGAAGTTAGGGTAGGCAGGTACCGTTTCTATATCTAGGCAATGCAGTAATACTTGCACTCATTAAAAATAATAGCTCATTTCTGTGGTTATTAGAGCATAAGTAAATTAAACTGCTAATGGTTTGATGCACTTCAAGGTTTGCACTGCTCAGGATTCTGCACCAGGTACTTAAACAGTAAAAATGCACTCAGTGCATGTGGGCATCTTTTCTCTTAATATTTTTTCATCCCATTCTTGGCTATTCTTTTAAACATTATAACCATATGTCAACTTTTCATGCAGTTCTCACTCTCTGGTTTGGATGGCCCAGTTATTTTGGGTTTGGGAACTATTCCATTCTGGAATACAGAGAGAATTTTACAGGTAACTGGCTGAATTTATTGAACAATCTAATTTTTGAAAGGTAATTGATTTAGTCTTGAGAAAAACTGGTGAAGCAGAAGACATTCCATCCCTTATGTGAAGAATGCCATTTGCTCCTTCTCCCTGTATTTCAGCACAGGTTTTGGACAACATGATAATCTACAGGAGCAATAAACATGTTTTAGTACCCAAAAGCTCTCCTCACCAGCCAGCTCAGCCTTGCATTAATCAGGAATTTTTCTATTGTATGAAGCAGCAGATGAGGATTGGAAAGGAAAGGATTTGGGAGCATTTTCTTGTTAGAAAAGTTTTTCCTTTTGAAGATTAGCAAATTTCCATAAATATCTGCTGTCAGTAGGTTGTCTTTTTCTACACTGCACCCTGAAAAACTGACAGGAAACTCTGCCCTCCTAAAACTCGTAACTGGCTGTCTTTACTGTTTCTCAGGGTGAACAAAGAAAAAGAGAACGAAATAGCCAGTCCACACCCAAGGATACTTGCTAGTACCTTTTAAGTTTTAGCACTTCTGGTGTTCCTGGAACTTTCATAGAATTAGTATCATGCCTAATGCAAACAGTTACTAGGGTGTCTAAACTAGTCTGGTTGGCCTTACATATATATTATAGTCGAGATATTTTTGGTATCTATCTCTTTTGTTTCAGAGACTTTAATCTAATTGTGTCATATAGAATAATATTTTTTTAAATGTACAGAGAATTAAAAAAGAACCTAACTAAATATGGGTATATGCTGTCCTCTGATCTCCCATATTTTTATTTATTGAAGACTAACCTTACATAGCTGACAAAATATTGTCTGTGGATCTCACAAAACAGGTGTGATCCCTACTTAGCACAGGCAGACTAAACAGAACAATATGTGTAGCCTTCATTTTTATAGGCTTAATGTCAAAATTTTCATTGTTAAGACAAGAACTGCTACATGCAAATGGGCATGAAGTTTTTGCATCATTCACAGAATATACACGGAGGTCCTTTCACTTAGGTACTGTTTTCAGACATATCAATCTGGGCTGTAAAAATGAACAGATTTTATCAAAGGGTGAAGAATATTACCCAGTCTATGTTCAATTATTCACAAATACTTTCAGAAACATCAATATGCCCAGATCTGAATGTCATTCAAGAATTCAATAAAATAACTCTGAAAGTGTGGTCAAATGCTATCCCAACAGGATATATATCCCAATAGGATATCCCTATTCCTATCTTCATGTTCTTAAGGCAACTTCCAGAACCTGCCCAGATTTTATAGTGATCTGGTCCATAAGCTTTTAAAAAGGCAGGAAAAAGACTTAAAACTGATCTTCAGATGTGAAAAATTAACATGCAGAAATTTATGCTGGAGATTTTTAGTTATTTTTTCCCCCAGCACATCTCTGTATCTGCTTCTATAGAGATACATATTGTTAATTTAGCAAAACAAGTAAAATTATAAAGCAAAAGTAAAAATGCTGTGATTTTTTTAGGGGGCTTTGTGTTATTTTATTTTTAGGAGACAGCAAACGTTTAACTCTTACCAACAAATTTCTGAGGCATAGAGCTCTTACGTTTGGCGACGTTACTTGCTAGTCTATCCAGCACGAGGGCTCTTTCTGACCCTATCTTGCACAGGTCGTCAGCCATCTCATTCTGGTTACTTTCGTCTTTTATGACTGAAATCAAATGACATCAGAAGGGTTAGGCAGGTTCCATTTTAATGGAACTGTTGTCTTAGGTTATTGTTTGTCAGTCAATGTCTTTTAGCTCCCAAGCAGCTGGATGAAGGAGCTCAGCATATGAGACACAGGACAGTTCTGACTCTCCGTAACAAATTCCCTCACACTGATTAATCTATGTACACGCTCATGTTGTCCTCATTTAGGACACAAAAATGAGATAGCAACTGTAAGGTTTCTGCCTGTAAGTCACATAATCACTCCACCCTTGTTCTACAGCCACTCTACATTTCTGTGAATAAATGAGGTTCTAATTTTATCCTGGACACAAAGCAGTTCATCTTTCCACTCCCACTAAAACCCCCGCAATGTCCTTCTGCCCCTCTCCAAGTGAAACCCCCTGTATGATAATTGCCTCTTCAGCAGGAAAAATGGATAAACTTCTCAACATCAGAAGTAGAAGATGTATTTGCAAGCTACACCAGCCCTTGTTTCCAGCCCTTTCTATCCCATAGAAAATATTTCAATACTTCCTTGATGCTATTTTAAACTTTAACAATTTTAATTTATAAAATCACACCTTCAGTGGAACACTGATTTCCAATACTCAAACCTGTTTCCCAACCTCCTGCTGCTGCTGAGACTCTGCAGAATTAGGAGCTTAACTGTGAGGCTCTAGGAAAAGAAGACTATTTCACTTTCAGAATATTTTACTTCAGTACTTTCCTGCAGAAACAAAAGGGATGTATGAAAATGCACTGTCAAAACAATGACTGTGAAAATGGTATGGAAAGGTATTTCTGACTTCCAGCATTTAAGGGGAAGGTGAATGCACTGAGATCACAGCACAACTGTTTTGCTGGTGGGTTTTTTGCTTGTGGGGTTTGGGGTTTTTTTGTTTGTCAAGGGAGAAAAAGGGGTTAATTTTACTTTTATCTGCTACTAAGATATGGACATTTTTCCTGAACTTTTGAGTTGCTATTAAAGGAAGATGCAAAAGATTATTTTATACTTTGATTCTTTGAGCTGTTTCCATTAAGTGCCCCACTCTGCTACATTTTTCCTTCTGTGCCTGCTGAGAATTTGTTTTATCACTGGATTTACTGGTTCAAAGTACCCATTACTCTGGTAACTGGGTGATTCTCAATAGCTGAGAACACGTCGTTGTGATCCAATGTTATTCTGACAATATACCACAGCCATAAAAGGATGATTGTGAAAATTTTGTTGTTCCTGAAATATGTGAAATCAGGTCTGATAGATAATTGTGAGGAGCAGGTGAAGTGTCCTATTCAACAGTGCCCTGCAACCTGAGAAGTACACAACTGGTTCTTGAGTCCCTGCTGCAGCAGCACATACTGCAGTGACAGTGATAGTGACAATGAAAATGCCAATGCCAATGCCAGTTACATGGAGTTTCATGGAATTATATTCCAGCCCCATAAGACACTAAAGATTGTGACCAATGCAGGAAATGGGAAGAATTTAGTCATGAAGGTGCAGAAGAGTAAAGAGTGTTTATGGTACATAGCCATCATTGAACAAGAACACCAACAGCATCTTGTGCTGACCAAGGCTTCCAGGTACCACCTCAGGAAGAGAATTACAGAGAATGTTTTAAAGCAGACATTCAACAGGGGCACAAAAGACTGAACATTTAGTTAAAAGTTGAAATGATCAAGAAATATCTGTTTAGGATATAATAACATTCCTTTCCTCATCAGTTCAAGAGAGGGTGAGTCATGTATTCAATATTCAAACTTTCAAACTTCTAAAACTGCTATTAAAAAAGAGGGCAGATTGAATAATGTACTAATCCCCAGTGCTTGCAACTGAAACCCTCTGAAGTTTGCTACCAAATGAGTAACTATGTCTCTAAAATTTTGTGTCTGTGAACCTAAAAAAAATAATTTTATCATTTCAAACAAAAATTCCCAGTGACTGAAGAACTGTAATTGACCCTTTAAAAACTTCATAAACTACTTCTCCTGATATTTTATTTAAGCCTGTAAGACTTCAGCACACTTCCACTCAACTCAAATGCAAAACTACAGGTAATATTTCTAAGAGAAGAACTTCACATGGACAGTGAGGTTATAGTCCTCTAAAATAAGAATTTTGCTATTAAATTCATCAAGTTCCAATTTTGTGTTATATTTCCTTCTCTTAAAGAGAGAAAACAAAAGTTAAAATGTAAGTACAATCTCCTGTTCCTCGTCTTACTTCCTTTTACTCTCTTTCCCTTATTTAAGTTCTTTCTCAATTACATTTGTTAGATTTACAAGGTGATGGAAAGCTTCTACAAGTTTAGGTTATTTCTACTGACATTTCTTCTATGCATACTGCCAAAAGTATTTTAAAAATGGTGTAAAAAGCAATCTTGTAGTGGAAGAATGTCAAATCAGATGCTCTAGCAGATATTTTTTGTACTAGCTTTTTTTGAGGCTGGGGGAAACGGAGTCCAAATAATGGCTCTAACAGATCCACATCACACCTTGAAATAGTTTAAGAACAGTGAGATAGCTACTTGCTTTTCTAGATATATCATAGAATACAGTAAAATTCACAGGACATCCACTAATTCTCAACTGTTCTTTCTATATTTTCATAATGAAAAAATACTAGGAAAAATGCAGGAAATTTTCATTCTTTAGAACTGTACAGAATTGATTTGTTAACTGAGGACTAAATTTCTTTAAGAGTGAAGTCTTTGGCTGTATATGAGCTTTAAACTCTTTAGTTAATTTAATTTTTTTTCTAATTTGCAAAAGCAGTACTATTATGTCAAATATGGACTATACAAGAATACGAATATACAAGAAGAAATATATATATTTTAATGTAAATACAAGAAGTGATTTTTTCAAAGCATTAATTAATTCCTCAAGTTTTTGTTCCACTGAGTTATTATATATTTAGTTGTAAGCTAGTGCAAGCTCTCCTGCCACGATTTGATGTAAACAAGGGTCAGTCTCTAAAACAGTTTCATTTCTTATTAAAGTTTATGATTCCTGACATGAGTTTCATCTTACTAAGACTTTTGTAGTAGTTCAGCTACTCATTCACATAGATTTCCAAATTCAGTGTGCAGGCACTTAAATCCATGTGCCAGACACTGAAGACTGAAATCCCAAACCAGAATATTTGCTTCTAAATCCTGTCACCTCTTTAAGAAATAAGTATTGCTGTTTACTGTATATTATTACATTGAGGTTTTCTATTCATATATTCTGCAACCTCTCAATAAAATTAGAAGGGGCGCTGCTCTAACATGCTATCTGCAGAAGCATCTCAGTTGTATTCACTGCTATCATTATGTGCATATACTTTACATTATTTGATAGCATGTAAGAACATATCAGGTTCTGTACAGATATAAAATATTAAATGAAGCATCATTGCAGAGAGGGCAGAGACAACTTTCCATTTTTGCCATTTGACAAACTAAATAACATATACTGACAGGATTAAAAAGGTGTGCAGGAAATGGAACTTACTGGCTGTGTTTAAACTCCACCAGAGAAGCTGGATCTTCTCCATCTAAAACTACACATGCAAGAGGACTTTGTATGGCTAATTACTGTGATCAATCCCATACAGATCTTCTGGGTCTTTGTTAAAAAATATAGTCCAAGCCCCAATATCTGCTTGCTCTCTTTCTGGGCATAGTTTTTTGATATTCTCCAATGAATGGACTTTACCTTCATCATTACACTAGTCTCAACACAGGTCCTTACCTCCCCCCAGTTTTCTTTCAAGGGAAAGCTTGGGAAGAAGGCTGTCAACAAATTTTTAGCTGCTCTGGATGGTCTCAAGTCAAACTGCCTAAATTAAATATCTCTGGCTTTATGTCCTCTTGCTTGGCAGAGTGAGATCAAAGCCAGATAGCTCATTCTTGTTAGATTAGTTGGTCCCAGTGGTCAAGTAAGCCCTTTAAGCCTGGGAAGGGGAGGAGATGTGCAGCCCTATCTAGAACACTGGAATTAACTCTTTATTAAAAATACATCCACAGGAGTATTGCAATACAGGCCTCCAAGAGAAGGCAGTGAGGTGATGTAGCCATATTGTCTTGAGATGACAAACTGATGTTTTCCAGGCCTTGCAAGTGTTTTGCTACATGTTTGAATTTGGAGAAGTACTTTGGCTTTTTATTGGAGCTAAACAAAGTGAAAAAACAGCCAAATATTTATCAAATAAAGAATAAATCCAGACACAGTATCATACATATGGGGGATATGGGTGACTCTCCAAAGCAAAAGTTGCCACAAATGTTACTACTGATTCTTTTGCACTCCTTTCTCTGCATTTATGACAGGACAGCAATATTCCCCAAATGGACACTTTTATTACCTGGATAGATGCTGCTTGAGAGATTCATGGTTTGAAGGTAGTTATGGCAGCGTTCTTTATGTTCTTCCAAAGAGCTGCGCTGCTTGTAACTGCGACCACAGTATCCACACTTATGGGGTTTGCCAACTGGAGAAAACACAATTCATTATGAGATTCAGATGAGGCATTCAACAGCATATTAACAATAGTAAGGACAAAAGACAAAAAGTCCACCCCAAAAATGAAGCCATGCTGTGGTGAAGGAAGATTTCGTCAATTTAAAAATTTAAGTGAAAAACAACTAATGGTAAACTGATTGTATATCTTTACATCAACAGGCCAATTCTATGGGTGCTGCAAACTGATTTTAGATGAGTCAGATCAGATAAAGACTGTGACATTAAATCCTTAAAAACAGCATCTACACAGGTTAGAAACTGAGACACCTTCAAAAGTCTGGGAGCAGTTTCTTTAGTGTCCAGTTGCACAGAGACTGCCAGTGGACGAACTGGTGGCATAGGTAGAGAATTGCTTGGCTGGAGGTCAATTCTGGTGTAAACAGAACCAGCTCAACTCTTTAAGACAGTCTTAGATTTTGCGTGTTTTCTGCTTCTGGAAATTCAAGATAAATGGCATGAAAATTTATTTTCTATATTACACCAATCCAGATCTAGCTAGTTCTAGGAATTTTTCACTGACAATAGTTTTCTGTGTACTGGACTTGAATTTTGACAAGATTGTCACTTTATATGTGATTTCACAATTTTAGATAGTTACACAGTTCAATTTCTGAATTTTATTTACAGATTCTTAGGTGAAAATCAGATTCAGACATCCAACTTGGTTTTTAATGTATTGGTGCCAATTTGCCAATTGCTTGAACTAATCATTATGTATAATTTAGGCATTGTCTCTTTAACTACGGAATCCTCACAGTTTGCTAAGAGTGTCTAGGTGAGATTTCATATATATATACATGAAAAGCTATGTTTCAAATTGTGCATCCATGAAAATCAATAACAACAAGGGAGAGGGAGGAAAACTACTATTTAAAATATGTGCCTTCCTCAGTCAGGCTGGCAGAAAACAGGACAAATGGAAATCATTTTGGAAATCTGGGATCAACTCTAAGGATCTTAGTATTCAATATGTGTGCTAAAGAAGAATTTCCCTAATTTTTTGGAGCACTTTGAGAGCTCCCCTTCTGCCACCCAGAACCCAAAACCAACTTTCAGAAGTAAGGTTGCCAGTGTCAATTCCAGCACTATGTATTGGAGGTCTCCCATCCAAATAGCAATTTGCGTCTGCAGTTTAGCTTGGGAAACTAGATGAGATGGCACTTTGCTTTTAAAGGCACTTTAAATGTGCTAAATTGGTTTTACTTCGCAGAAGATATGTGACTGTGGCTTCTGTCAAACAATGAGAGGTTCATGGTAATGGGAAAGTGCAGCTATTCAAAAGTATTTATTCATATCTCCATATTACTGTTGAGACAGACACTGAAAAACTCCATGAATCCTCTTTTGCGGAAGATTATTATCTTTCTTTCTCCCACCCTCTGCCTTCTCCACAGTCTCTCTTCCAAACTACTTGTAATAACAATGTGTAACAAATAACTCTTGCTAAATGCTGGAGGCAGTGTTCACTCCTTAGGCTGAAGATGAATACAAGACTGTGTTTCAACTTTATATTATCTCTAACCCTAAAACATTCATCAACTTAAGTCATGTTCGTACTTCCATGAAATGGATTACTCACACGAGGCTTGTAAGATGAAACTCTAATACAGAAACTTTGAATCAGCCAAGAAGTATGGGAAAAAACCCAGTTCTTCTGGTGAAGGGTCGTGAGTGTGATGTGTGTTTAGTCATTTCTTTGCTGCTAACACGCTGTGGCCAGCTCACAGCCTGGTTAACCCCAAGATGAGGCTACTCAGCTCCTCAGGGTGAGAAGAGCTCTCAGGATTGGTGGCCACCCCCATCTCCTCAGCGGGTATGGTGATAAGCAGCCCTGGTTATTCCCAAACCTTCACTTACCTGAGTGAGTCCTCAGGTGTCCCGTGAGGGCATCCCTGCGGCGGCAAGCGTAGTTACACAGGTGACACTTGAAGGGCTTTTCACCTGAGTGCAGCTTTATGTGGCGCAGGAGGTTGCCCTTCTGGGTAAAGGAGGCTCCACACTGATTGCACTGGAAAGGGCGTTCTCCTTTGGGAAGAAGGAGAAAATATGTGAGAACAAAAAACTCTTATGCAGTTACAAGAGAAAGATTTCAGGGAGAAAGTTGTTTTCTCACTGCTGCTCTGTGACTTCCACCAGCTGCAGGTTTGATATAACATGAGGCTTTCAGACTAAACCTGCCAGTTTCTTAATGCTTCACTGGCTGGGTCAATTTGATCTGAAAATCTAATTTTTTTTTTCTAAATCAGAATGGCACATCACAATGCAAATTCAAACTCATTTAAATAAAGTGACTGCAACATTTTGTGTTGAAGAGCCACTCTTCCTGATCAGCAGTTTTGGAATAAACCAATATCCAATTTTGCATGTTGTGGCATTTGGTGGGGTTTTTAATGTGGCTTTTTTCAAAGGGTCTTTAAAATATGCCACTGAAGCAGCAAAATAAAAAGGAAACTCATTAAAAATGCATTTCAGGATCACAAGTTCATTTCAGCGTTACATTCTTATATTTAAATGAAAGGCACTTCATTATAACAGTTATAATAACTTCTTTTCATTTACATTTTCCCTGTATTTTCCCTTTCAATTTCTTCTCCATTACCTGTCTGTCCCTAAGCAGCCAAATCAGGAAAGAGACAGAGAAAAGAGAGAAAGCTAGAGAGTAAAATCACAGAAGTTAAGACAGTGCAAAGGAAGGCCTGTACTTCCATGCCTAAATCCCAAACCTTTTCTGGGTAAGTTATGAACAGAGGAACTGCACAAACAGGCTCTGATGGTTTACACTTTGGACGGATGTGGAAAAACTTGAAGAGACATGGCCTTCATTTTTCTAAACTGGTGCCTGTTATTAAGAAAGTGAATTAAAGCCTTTGCAAAAATTACTATGGCTGTTGCTTGCTTTTTAGTGTTGTTTAAAATCAATATGATATTTTATTAGTTTGGAGCTTTTTGTTTTTTTTCCAGTTTTTTTTTTTTTTTTTTTTTAAGATGGATGAGGCCTTTTCTGAAATCAGTGGGAAATAAAATACGTTTCCAGTTGTACCAGATAGGAATAAAAGAAAAATTTTACAAAGAGCATTCTATCTGCAAGAACTGTTTCTGCATGCCTGTTTCTGTACAGCCCTCAAGTAAGTCAAACTAGCCTTTAAAACACATTTGCTGAATTTTGTTTCTCTTAGGCATCAGTTCAATCTGTTGTAGTAATTAAAGTGCATCAACATTAGAAACAGCCCCAAGATGACCTGTTCATAGTTTTGATTTTTTTTTGTGTAACAATAAGATTGTATTTAAGATTTCACTGCTGAAGTTAAAATACTATAATAAAAAAATTAAACAATTTCTTCCTTCTCTCTCACTTAGACATCATGTATCATTTTGCACACCTAGGATGACATTTTATGTGCATATATGTGCAGCATGATAATTTTTGTTTTCTGGGTAATGCAGCAGAACATCTGAGGAGCAATTAGACAGCAGCACTGTCCCAACCCAGAAATATGAAAACTCTTCCATCAGTGCTGACAGCTTTAGCATTCAGCAAACAGAAAAATGGATCCCCTTTATGGAAAGACATTTTCATTGTTCAGTTTCAAGCACAGCAGCATAGTGCCTGTCAAGCCAAATGAGCTCACTTTCTTTGTCCATCAAGTAGCTCCGTTCATCTAAGCTATACCCACATCTGGTTCAGTTGGGGTGGCATGCAAAAATGCCAGCATAAATCCTACAGGACTTTGCAATGTACTTCATAAGCCATGCATGGTATGGTTTAGGGAGAAAACAGGTGAGTGTCTCTTTAATTAACTTCTTAGTCTTTCTAAATCCTTGGGCAGTTACTCAGTGCAGAAAGTGTTTTTCAGAAATGGACTGAAACAGTAAATGGAGGAAGTCAGCTCAGCAAGGGAGACACATTCAGAAGAAATAGTTAATTCTTACTAAGCAGCTTTTCTAGCATTCATTTCTGTTATTTTTACTCAGAGGACTGTAAGAAGACAAAACAAGAATCATAAAAGTACTCCAGGAATGAAATGTAAAGCAAAGTAAGAATGCAATGTATCTCTAGCCTACAGCTCTCCCAATTACAGAGAAGTTTTGCACTGGGTGGAAAAGACAGATGGAGCATTTCAAACGAGACTGCTGCATACCAAATACTTCTACAGAACTTAGAGTGGGATGAGATGATTCAGGGAAGCCTGAACCCATGTTGCTGTAGAAGGGAAACAACAATGTCACCAAAAGACCCTGAAGCTATGTGTAGCTTGGGCTTGCCCTTAGCTGTCCATGCTGTAACTACTGGGGTGAGGAATGCCTCCTTTATGAGCCCAGCAAAACTTCCAGACCTGCCAGGATGCTGACAGCCACTGATGGAAGGTTACTGGGTGTGGTGATACCTCCAAAAATGAGGATGGAATAGGATAGAAAGAAAAAATACATAATGACTCTTTTTCTAAACAGTCTAAACAGTGTTGTTTTCTCTGGGTCTGAAGAGTACATACAGTACATACTACATCCTGGGCATGTAGGCATGACCTAATATAAGCCCAGGAACAAAAACTGCAATGGGACCCTGAATTCAATTATCATTATCACCATTGCAGTGATTTGCAAGCCTTAGTAGGAGCTTGGGCCCTGGACCACTTATTCAATGAAGAATACTTATAATCTTAATTAAAATATTTCTAATTTATTAATTACAAGATCACCTAACACTCAGAGACCTGCAGAGCTCTCTTTCTAAATAAATTTGAGGCATTCCAAGTAACAAGACGTGAGTGAACTAACTGGTGACTTAACTTAGTGTACATATAAGTAGGCAATATATACACCTATGCACACACATACATAGATATGCATGTATATGCAGATATATGCACAGTGAGCAAGAGAAGCCTGAATATACCCTGGGGTTTCAATATCAGGGAGCAGAAATTTCTTTCACCTTTCAAGATCTCCTTTTTCTTAAACACCAAACAAGAGAGTTGCAAGCTAGAGAAAATGAATGTGCTGAAAGGGGAGTGAGAAGAATTGGGCATCTGTGAGTTGGGATTTGCTCTGCAGATGTAAGCAACAAGTAAGGTGCTAGGAAGCAGTCAGTGCTGTACAGCTGCCTGCAGACAGGAGAGGGAAGAAATATCAGGTGCTGCTCTGCATATCTGCACTTGGCAGGTGTATTCATTAAAAACAATTACGTCTTTTATCAGGTCAGGCAGTCATTTTATTTTGGCACTTTAGTGTGCTAGAGTTTTGTTCACTTATCAAATATTTATTTAAGAAAACCTCACTGCATATGCAGGTTTTACATGAATTAGCAGCAAAGTAATTCATTTGTGAGGCTTATTCCTTCACCAGGCATGTATTGAAATGGGCTTCGGCATAGTCAGTTAAATGTCTGTAATAGTATATCCCATTTCGACTTTAATTTTCACAGCGCAGCTGAAAGGAAAAGCAGACACCACTGTTTCCCCATGACATCCCTTTAATTTAAACTACCAGTTCTGAACTTCCACTCTTTTGCCAGCCCCTGAAAAACCACCTGAGCTCATTCAAAGAGGCTGCTCAGGAGAGGAGCTGAGGATGAGGCAGGAGGGAAGGCAAAGGCATTCTTCTCATGGAAGGACCCAGGGACAAAACTTCATGCCTTTTGGTTTAATGGAGTGTAAAAGAAGGGGGTCGTCCTGAACAAAGAGTCTCTTGTGGGGTGCTTCCACTGTAGGCTTGAACCACATTCCCTTATTAAAAAGAGAATCTAGTTGGCAAGGGAAGAGTCTGCAAATGGTGGGGAAATCTTCAAGTCACAATTCTTGTTTGGTAGCACGCCAAGCACCCTTGGCAGGCAAATGGGTCCCTCTGCCAGGCATGAGGTTCGGGGAGCTGAAGGTCTGTGCTGGGGAAATGACCTAGCACTCAGTGAGGTGGCCCCTAGGGATATTGTCATAGGGACCAGGCAGCCCAGCTCGTGCTCAGAGACAGCAGGCTGCGTACCAAGGGGTTCACAAGAAACAAAGGGAGCTGTGCCCACCACCTCCCTTAAAGACAAGTGTGTCCTCACACAGGCTATTCAGCCCTGGTGCAAATGCTGCCATGGACCCATAGGGAGCTGAAACAGCTCCCCTGATCCAGCAAGAGAGGGGTTTTTTTTGACAAAAGAGCAGTCTGCTTAAACAAGCACAAAGACTTCCACCTCTAATTGCATTTCAAGTTGCAACATACTGTTTCAACCACTACAGCGTCCTCTTCAGTCCATGCGTCTGTTTAAAAGGCCTCATGTACAAGTAATTTTACGTGTTCATTTTATCAACTTTTAAAGGACCATATTAGAAAAGGGAAGGGGAGGAGAGGAGAGGAGAGGAGAGGAGAGAAAAAAGAACATTCAACAAGCACTTTGTTATATCTAGAAAGTAGGCTACAGCTTCTCTTCTGAACACTAGTTGTGGCTTTTCCAATAATGACCCGCTTTTCCCTGACAGAGGGATTTATCACATAGAATTGAAGAGTACTTTGAAGCAGGCAATGTAACAGCACTGCTTCTGAACGTGACTAACCCATGTTACACTAACAGATCACAAGCTTCCATAGCTTGAACAGACACGGTTACTGTGACAGACAGTAACACTGAGGCCAATGGAACACACTCTGGGGCTTTTCATGGATCCTCTCCATTAAACTCTGAAAGCACTTTGTTAATCTCATTTTATTTAGTAATTCTGGGAAAGTTATTTAAGCAAGACTGTGAGGATATGGAGGAAGTATGTATTTATGTGTTTATTGGCACAATTATTTGAGTCGAATGTAACTATAAGACAGATCGTTCTTACCTTAAAAATATTTTAAAATTCCCTCTCACTGGAATATTCATGCAAAAATGCCAAATCCCCAATTTATTTTCAAAGCAGCCTTTGTGAAACAACAGTACCGTTCAGTTTTTCTCTTTTAGCTACGAATGACATTCGGTTGGAAGCCTAGTTCTTAGATATTTTATATCAGGTAAGGTGAGACTCACTCTTTACTTTTTCATTTCTTTCAGCGTCCTCATTTTTGGCCTTCTTTGAGACTAATCAGAATTAGAAAATTGAGGCAAGAATATTCACAGCACTGTATAATGAAATACCTATGGAACAAAAAAATCTTTACACGTCTCTTCTAGTGTCCCAGTGGAAACACTTTAGTGCACATTTGACCTGTGACAATACTTGTTTTTACCTCATGAAACTCTAGACATGAAATGTAAGTATTTTTTGACTGTCTGTCAATACAGTTCTCTTAATATGTATTTTTCCAATCACTTTCATAATCACTAATCCATAATGAGCTTTGCTGTTCTGTTGGAAACATTCCAACCGGGTTAATTTCAGAGTTAGCTACAAGTGGGTTTTTCTTCTGCAGTTCTTAAAAATTTCTTAGAAATTAAACTATACTTTTTTACTTTTCTCTTAAATTTGATTTTTCAATTTTTTTTTGTTTCAAACCAAACAAATAGCACAATTTCTATCCCAATAGATGGACTTCCATGGAGAAGTCACAATTCCTGTGCAAGCCAAAAGGATGTACCAAAATAACTGAGTTCCAAAGGCTCACCAATGCTGCATTACCTTACAAGAGGCACATGTGCATGATACAGAAAATAAGTCTTAGTTATTAATGTGTAGCCAGTCCTTGTCAGCTACAGGAAAAACTATGGCAGGCCTTACCAGTGTGGCTTCGTTTGTGAACCATGAGCACATTGGGACCGATGCAAATTATCCCACAGATATCACATTTTAGCTTTCCGTTAGGAAGTCGAATGCCTCCAACTCCTGACAAAGCCTTGCTGCCTGGGCCATTGTGTGAGCCATTCATTTTCTCTCCTGCGGCATCAAGCATTCGTAAATCCTCTGCACATTCTTCCCCATTCATTTCACAGGCACGCCCATTCTCTTCATCACTCTGAGTCTCTATTTTAATATTACCGGCTGAAAGAAACAATACAGGATGCCACTCAGTTTGGTTACAGAACAAATAATGTGGCAAAGGAACAATCACATGAAAGGAGTTAACTTCTAAACAGCAGGTACAATACCACTAAATAACAAATGCTATGACCTCAACTATAATTCTATGGGCAATGTGATGAGTTTGTAATACATGGAGCAATGAACAGTGAATATCAGTAAAACAAATACAAGGCATCCAGGGAGCTGGGAACCCAAACAATATTACAAGTCTGTTTCTAGGTTGCTTTGAGATTTTTTGTGTTTATAGCTCTCATTCTGACAATCAGGCTAATTGGAACGAAAGTTAAATTAATCCACTTCATAGGGATTTGTCCAAAACAATTGTGAAAGCAAGGAACTCAACTCAATGGATAAAAATTAACAGAAAATGCAACATTCTCCATTTGGCAGGAAGATTCCAAGGTTTGTACTGAATCCAAATTTTTGGTTTGCAGTTCTGCAATACTGCAAAAAATGGGGTAAGCAATGACAATTGGAAAGCAGAGTACAAACACTGATAAAGAAAGCAGGGTAGGGAAAGACGGAAGGAAGAATTTAAGGAAATTATAAGAGTGACAGTTGTGTTTCTAGGACAGCAGGATTAGGATTGCTGAGTAATAGGATACAATTAGAGTCAGAAGCTATGATTAAAAACCATTCAAATTAAAAAAGGTGTCTAGGAAAACTGTTATGACTTTACTGGATAAATCCTTTTCATTGTAATCCCATAGATGACAATTGCTTGCAGCCAGAAGAAGAATTTAGGTGTAAATTTGCCATAACCTCACAACATGCAGTAACATAGAGGCTAGCAAATTTCATCTGATATGAAGACAGCAGATTTTAACATTAAGGAAAAGGGTCAAGATTCAGATAAGTTCATGCCAGTATTCATTCTTCTTCTCTCCACAAGATTGAATGATGTTTTGTGTAGAAAAAAAAATAATCTTTGCTTTTATTTCCCACTTTTCTAATGTGGTGATTTTGGTGAAAAAATACTTCTTCATTAGGCTGAAAAAGACCATTTCATTGCCCAAAATCTTACTTTCCATACAGTAAAAACTCTTATTCCTTCATCCCACCCCACCCCAAAAAAAGAATTTACTTCAGTGGGTAGCTAAGAATATGAGGGATCTGTTTCATCCAATAAAGTCCAGGTCTTTTCCTTCTGTGAAACAACATTTTTATGGTAACCTCATTCAAAAGTGATGGTGTAGCAATGTGATAACAATAAGATACAGGCAATAATTACCTCAAGAGACTGAAGGACCCTGATACCCCTTTGAAATGGAGAGGATTGACAAGCTCTTCTCTGATACATCCTGCAACCTCACAGGTGTCCCAGAAGGACTGCATGGATGTAGCCGACAAGAGTGTCTGACTCAAAATCCTACTGGGAAACAGAAGCCTAAAGGTGTTCACATTTATGAATACTGCTTGACTGGACACCTCTTAAAAAGTCTACCAATCTAGGTATTTTAATGATTTTTCAATTATTGCACTTTTAATAGAAATCATATGCAAAACAGAGTAAGAGTATATAACAAATAGCAGTTTTCCTTTAAAATGTATGTTCTAAAAAGGGGAATAATTCAGTGATAAATTTTTTTAGATAAAAAAATCAATGACCAAACAATGACTTAAAAATATGGCATGACTGGTTAAACAGAAGTGATTCTGCAAATTTAATGGACTACAACCTCATACTGCTGTTTTTTCACATGGTAAATGGAAGCAATAGAAGTATTTGGCTTGAGTATATGACAAGATTTTCCACAATTTACCTGTAATTTTTTTCTTTTCAGTTATAAGAATAATAAATATATATTTATACTAAACAATGATAGGCTCCTTGCCTGCCAGGGATTTGGAGAAGGTGGCTTTTGAAGCAGATTTTCTGTTAAGTTAAAACAAAATACAAATGAATGAAACAAAAAGATCAGACTAATTAAGTGCATGCAGACAAACATTACTCAGAAATTAAATGACACAAACAAAAATCATAAAAGTAGGAACTAGATGGAAATGCTCTGTAGTGAACTGAGTTTCAGTATACTTACTGGAAAAGGATTTGGGAATTATTGCATGAAAGTCCCTAAAGCCTTCCGCCTCGTATGCAGCTGCAATAAAGAAGGCAAACAGGATGCTGGTTTGTGGTACTGCTAGCAGTAAATGTAAAAGAAGATGGCACTATTGCTATAAGAAAAATACCTAGGAGAAAGACAAAACTATCATCACAGAAGTAACATAAGCAGTTTAGGATGAAGGAGGAACAGGAGAAGGACAGCTGGCAGGGGAATCCTGACTTGTCTAGAATAATTCCCATTTGCGAAAATGCCCTTTTCTTCCAAAGCAGCCAACAAGTCTTATCATGTTATCTAGAAGCATAATGTGCTCTTGGGTATTCCCCTTGCTTGAGCATTAATTCCTGCTGAAGTCAAGAGGAACTCTTGCCTATGTGTCTCAAAAGGGTCAATGCAGGCTCCTACAGTGCAGCTTCCTCAGAATTTATTTTTTGTCAATATGCCCTCTTTCTGTGACAGAAATTGTCAAAGAAAAATTGCACATCCTTGTTACTAGTCTCTGCAGTTATAAAAAGTGAAATTGTGCTGTTTTCTTCTCACGCCTGCCCATCTCATGCAATGGAAGAAGAGGGAGTTCAGATTTACATATATATGTATTTATTATTGTGTATATTGACATATTTTTGGTTTGTATTTCTAAGGGTTGTCCTCAAAATGTATTTAAAAAAACAGATGCTGATACAGGTAACGCTGGAGTTCGTTACTTGACATAAGCAATGCCAGGGATATTGATCCAATCAATATTCACTGAAGCTCTCTACAGCTGTGTCCTGGACTGCTGCAGCTGTACTGCTCAATGAATGTTCCCATGCAGACCAGGCTGAGTATCCAGGATGTGTATGCATTTGGCAGTGCAGCTCATGGCAGGGGCTTGGTTCATGTGCAGAGTTCACTTTGCCAGTGAGAGCCAATGGACATTGAGGGCAGCTGACTCACCCTGGGTCCTTACAGAAATTTTATTTGTTTAATTAACAAAAAAAATCTCTCCCTGTTCAAACGTAGTACTTCTTGCAAATCTGTCTGCAATACGAGAACTAGTGAAAAGAGCCCCACTGATACAGGAGACACAACAGGAGAGAGAAATCACTTCAGTAGAAATGCTAAGGATTTTTTTAAAATCTGAATAATAGGGAAGGCAGGGCATACTTTTTTTTTTCCTTTTTTTTTTTCTCTTTTTTTTTCCCCCCCATGGAGACTTCTACTGGAAATAAAAACCATCAGTGTTTTCTACTTTTGTGAGGGTGATTCTTGTCCCTCTGTTGTTATAATGGAGAAATCACTTATGGAGCTACAATGATGTGAAAAATACCTGTAAACAGTATTTTTCATGTGCACTGATTAAGAATGTACTCAGACTTTGTACCAGTTTCTGAAACTGCTACCTGATACAGTTTTTGTAGAAATAATTTCTGTGCACATCCATAGCTATGTGCACACATATGCAGACATCAATTAGCTTTAAAATAACTCATGGTAATAATTTCTCATTGGCTCTTCTAACACCATTAAGAAATTACTCTTTAATTAATTTACTTCAATTTGGTTGGAGGTGACCTTAAAAGGCTCTGTATTTTATTCCATTTGTACACATTATCCCAATTCAGGGGTGTTTAGAACAAACCCTTTTTTCTATGGAAGGAGTGCAGAGTTCTTTGAGGTCATTGAACTGACAGCTTTCCCCCACTCTTTTTTTACCTTTCCAGAGTGTGGAAAAATTACCCAAAAGCAGGGCACTGGCTGAGTCCCTTGTCCTCTTTTATGTTTACTGGGAATTTCACTTGGGATTTTCTGAAGAGCATTTAAATTAATATTAAAACATCTGTTCAGTATTCTATGGCTAAAGGTGATTTACAAAGGCTTAGAAAAAAAAGAAATTGATACGTCAAAGGGGAGAGAGGTGATGATATAACTTATCACTGAAGAGCAGCATTGCTGGCTCCGCATCAGTCTTGGGCTGAAGCAGTCAGGAAAGCAGGTATGAGAGCACACAGCATCACACTTCCCTGGAAGGAGCCGAGCAACATGGAGATGGAAGGGAGGTGTTTTGCAATGAGCTGATAGTAAGCAGAAAGGAGAAAACAAACAGACCTCCTGGGAAACTGGACGTAGAAGGTGGCTTTCGAAGGACAGAGAAATAGGCAGCTGGAAAAAAGATGCATGCGAACAATTAGTAATTAGTGGTTTTCAATCCACTGCCAATCTACCTTCTCTTTTACCTATGGGACTCCCTCCCAGTTGTAAAATCCTTTCAGTTTTCAGAGACTTTGGCAATGGCATAGAACTAAGTACCTGGGCCATAATTCCATTTGGAAGGGGGCATTCACCTCCCAAGACATATTGTTCTCTGGTGGGATTTTTGAAGAAGTAAAAGGCATAAGTCCTGGCTGTCAAAGGTATTTAAAAAGTAGCAGAGAAAGACAATCACACTGAAGCTTCTGAGGCATTTAAACAATAGTTCCCTTACCCCCTTTGATTTTTAATGGGATTTGACCTTTTATGCCAATAAGTACTAAACTCTATCTTGTGGCATATACCTGCCTTTAAGAACTTATCCTTTAGACTTTCTTTGAAAATAACCCCGATAATTTGGTTTTGTGTCATGCAATGTCTTGTTTGTAGCCAAGAGCAGAGAAAGATCTCTCTTCAAATGTCTGCAAACAGTTTGGGTACATGTAATTTTTTGTTTTCATGTCTCACTTGTTATTCCAAGACAAGTCAGAAGTATTCTGCTGATATTAGTTGATGCTTAAATGGTAGCTTTAAAATCCAAGAGTTCTATAAAGACACCATAATTATTCAACCAGCAATCATACCTGACTGATTTGAACAGTACCTTATCACTGTAATAGTGAGAAAAAAAACTTTAACATCATCCTTTCTAACAAATGATAGAAAATGTTGCTAAAAAGGCAGAATAAGATGAAGAAACCCCACTGATCTGGCCAAAATAAATCACCTCAGCATGCCAACATGTGTCAATAAATGCAGACAGAATCTCCTCTTGTTTACATAGGTACTCAGAAAACAGAATATTGTCAGCAATTCCACCTGTTACTTCTGATACAAGACATAACAGTTATTCTGTTTTGTATCAGCATATGAAAATTTTAGCACTTGGCTTTATGCACTGCACTGAAATCCTTCCCCGCTTCCTTTTCACATCATGGTCATTTACTGTGGTGTCAGTTCTGTTCTCACCCCACAAGAGCACTGCAGGTGGAGGATGCCATTCTCAGAAATGAAAGTTGTTTTTCCACAGAATTTTTAAGGAGTCATTATTCACCAGCCAGATTTGACAACAAACAACGAAGACCAATTCTTTAACTTAAATTATGTTTCCATTAATAGTATCTTTCCCTTATGAGCTCTGAAGTGACAAGAATTGTGTGGGTGTGAAAAATGACAACAAAAGGTCTGAGCAGAGGAACCATAATGCAATGCCTTGAGCTCTTCTTCAGTATTATTCAGATGACACAATAGAACACAGATGGGACTGATCAAACTAACTGGTTATTTTGCTACAGGAAAAGCAGATGCACCCACGTGCTCTTAAGAATTACTTTTCTGCTCCCTCCTTTCTACATATAGCACTGCATTGGCCAGTTAATAAAGTGTCTATGGTGCCTCTCTGTGTAAAATGCTGAAAGTTAGAGGACATTTTCATAGGCAAACAAAAATAACAGAAGGAAGAGTAGTAGCAGGAACTGCTGGGACACACCTGCAGGTAGAGAGGCTGGTGCTGACGGATAAGGAGATCCTCCCTGCAGGGTCCATGCTGCTTCCTTTGACTCCAAGTGCCAATCAGCCATTGGCAGCCAATTTCTTCCCTACTCTAATTCTGGCTTTCAATCAAATGGATATTATTCCAGAAACACAGGCATCCACAGATAAGCTATCTCCCATGGGACAACTGGTGTGAGGAGCTCCACCCATGTCGTCACCCATGCCTGCTACTTCTCCCTGCTGCTGTCTGGGGGAGGTGCCCACCCCATGTGCCAGTGCCAGCACCTGACAGCATGCACAGCCTGTCCTCAGCAGAAGGGAGCAGGGAACTGTGCTTCACTGCATTGCAAAGCACATCAACATGTTTTTCTAGGAGCTGCAGTGAAATCAAACTCTACAGAATCAAGTGAACAAAACAACCAACAAAGTGTGTCCTCTTTAGGTACAAAAAGTGGCTTTTGCTCCATTGTGCATTCCTCCACTATTCTCCTGTTAGTTACCTACAGGAATTTTCTAAAGAACCAGTAAAGATGCATTGGTTAAAGACAGATTCAAATAATGCCCTCAAATACACACTTGAAGATATGTGCCTTTTATATACCTTTCTAAATTTGTGTTTCAGTAGGAAATGATCTGTAACCAAACCAAGGGGCTGGTCTAGTACATATTTCTTGTCTTTGTTGTGACACTTCCTGGTACATTTTGTACTGGATTCAAGTTGTTTTTCCAAAGGACAGTTAACTACCTGGCTGCTCAATGTTCATCATCTGAACTACAAGTAAAATTAAATTTTAAAGGCAAGAGAAGGAGCACTATAAGGAAATGCCATACTAAACATGTTTCTCAAGTTCTACATGTATGTGTAATTCATGCTTCCTATATTGGAAATGCTCTGCATCTTTTATTGGCTGCATGATGGAGAAGCTAATGGAACTGCAGCAGGCTTGCTGGTTACAGACTTTATTGACACTTCTCTGCTTTGAGAATTAAGCTAGGAATGCTTTCAAACTGGAGATGAAGATTTGATGGAAAATTATAGTAAGAACAGCACTTTACATACTCAATTTTTTTTGTCTCTTCTGCTTTCACCTGATTTTTAAAATATGGGCATTAAAGGATGGGGGACTAGTAAGAGGCCCTTGGCAGGAAATTTTTAAAAAGCAAAGTAACCTTAAGTAACAACACACAACCGTGAGGTAAAAACACTATCATACTTGAAAGCATTCTCAACTCACACCGGTATGTCTGTGAATACACATGCTTATGTGCTGAGATTGGAACCTCTGAAGCTGCATTCTCCAAAAAGACTACAGGCACAATCATTGTGGCTTATGCTCTTCCCCACACAGCAACAGCTATCCAAGAAAAGCAAAGCCTCAGATATATGATATCCTAACATTTATAAGGCATTTCCTTTCTCTAATCCTTCCACAAATCATGCTTTAGTGAAAGTCATGGGTGTTAACCAATCCTCAACTAATGCAACAAAATTCTAGCTAAAGGCCGTCGCACGTGGCAGCTGGGTATGCAGAGTATGCACCTGCAAAGATTAGTGTTTTGGAGAAGAGGAATGACTACACTGAGTTTCAACAGGCAGACCAGAAGCTCCACAAAGTTGGAAGAGACAGCCAGGCTCTTCTATGAAGCCATGCTGTCAATGACTGGAAGTTGTCCTTACCTGGGAGTTACTGTGCATCCCTTAACAAGGCAAAGGGCTTAAAAAGTACAGAAACACAGTTAAAATCAGACAAGGTGATCAGTTACATATAAATAAGGTGAACTGGAATGAGAGGGGGAGTTTTAAGCTTGCTTGACCAAGACAAAAGCCTGTGAAATCTGAACATGCACGAAAGGTATTGGTCAGGTACCAGATGAAGGCAACAGTTTCTGCCTTGAAGAACAATCAGGAAAAACAAGCACAATGAAGTGTCCTTGGCTCTGTGGTTCAGGGAAAGGCAGGGAGATGAACTATTTTGTATATTGCTTCAGAGAATCTAAATTTACTTTGCCCTGAATGCAAAGTTATCTCTTCTTTGCAAACCCTCCCCTTTTCATGTACCAGCTCAGTGAGCTGCTTGCACATCCTTATTTTTGTGCCTGGAGTGGCACAGAGCTACCCTGGCTCAGGGTCAGACCCTTGCAAGTCCATCCGTGTTAACAAGTCCACGCATGTTAACAATGTGCTGTGCCTTCACTATCAGTGAACTTACACAGGGACTTTTCCAGGGACCATTCAGCTGCCATGATGATCATTGAGCAACATTTTACCCAAATGTACATAGTTCCCCATAGCTGTCAAAGGGTCACTAGATCTAAATTTAGACCAAGCAGCTGTGTTTAGGTTTGGGGAGGTGCCTTTGGGTGTCATGCCAAAGCTGTGCACTGTCAATGTCCTCTTTTGAGAAGAGGTCAGATGATGAAATGGAGAGGAACCCAGCCATTTCAGCACTTGGGAGGGAATACACTATGAAAATTTTATTATCTTACATACTCTAAAAACAAATTGCTGACCAGAGTCTTCTGTGCCCTCCTCATCTGTCACAGGGGACAAAACCCCCAGGGATATCGAAAGTTTATTTTAGACCAAAGCAAATAAAATACAGTCATCACTTTATGAGTGATAAAGTAGATGTTCTCTCTGAGGACTGTGAAAAGAAGTTGATGCTGAGTTACAAAGCTTTAGGTCTGTTAACCCTGAGTGCTCAGTTATTGTTCCAGATGCTATTGAAGATTCTTCTTTTTGGGTTTTAGAAATTTTATGAGAAAGTTTTGCAATCTAAACTGCTGTTTACTTGATTAGAGTGTACTCAACATTCCAGAAAAAGGAAATCCTAATCTACATCTTCTGGGGAAAAGGCAAAAATTTTTCTGCAGAAATCTCAAAGAAATTCTCTGAATATGGACATATCTGATAGCTCCTGAGGGGAAAAATGTCAGGACAATATCAATTCTTTCCCACTGTGTATCACAGACAATGCTTTGCTACAGGGACCTGTATTCCCTCTCTGGCAATCAGTCCTCTGTGCTGAAATGGCAAGAAACCCCAAATGATGCTGGCAGACTCTCAAGCACTCAGAGACCTGGATTATTCTGAAAGTCTACAAGTTCAGTTTAGTACACATTTTTAAGAGACCTCTTGTCTTTCCTCACTTCTTGACCATTTTTCATGCTTGCAGTTTTCTTGCTTTTACCTCAGGAAAAACAAGCACACTTACTCCTTTGTGAACAGAATCTATCCTTTAGCTCACTGGTGCTATGATAAGCCATCCCTGACATTGGATGCCTCTTCTGTGAGGCATACAACAATTGCAAAGCTGAATATTATTTTCTTGGGTCTTTGAGTGCAGTGCTAAGAGAAAAAACTATATTTCACTAGCTTTCTGCAAAATCTGAAGGAGATAATATTTTAAAAAGATCCATTTCTCAGAAAGATGTGGAGAAAAATATGTCAGAAGTTAAGATGAAATAATTTTATATATAAAAGATATTACAGCATCCTACCTGAACTTCTTAACTCTGATCTGCAATCACACCTCAGCTGTGATTTGAAACCACTGAATTTAGGAGTCCCTATTCCTGTCCTAAAGTGTGTCTCCAAAACCAGAATGCTGCAGAATTGAAGTTTAGCTGAGTTTCTGGTGCAGGTATCACCATGCTTCCAGAAGAGAGAGGCAATCGACTCAGGTGTAGCTTCCTAAAACTCTGAACAATTCTTCAGCAATATCTAAGGCTAGTGAGTGTAAAAGGTGTTTTAAAAATATTTTATCTCTGTTGAATTAGTAATCTGACATTTGAAACTCACTAGAAACACAGTCAAGATCACCATCTTCAGGCAGTCACAATCACCATGCTGGGTATCTTACATCAAAATGCAAACATTTTCTTAACTAGGAGAGAACAAAAAATCATCCAAGCCAACACCTTGCTGGCAGAACTTCAAGGGATAAGTCTTTCAAAATAATAATTTTTAAACTGAATAGTCTCCAATAGCTCCTATCACTCAACTAAATTGTGACAAGGAGCTCAAAACTGACTATTATGAACGTCAGAAACTAATATAACTCAGATCACAGAAATTATCCCATCAAACCCCTTATTTCTGGATGAGGTATAGAACAGATTAATCCAATATGGTCTAACTAGTGTTCAAACACTCTTTCACTCATTTCAATAGGTCTACCAATTACTTTAACATTTGTCTATCAGCAAAAGATTTTTACAAAAGCAACTAATGTTTTGAGGCACCTCAACCTTCAATGAAACTAGATTATCAGAAAACAGATCCCCCTGGAAAAGGCTGATCCACTAAGAAATTAGACCACTGTCTCAAGCTCCATATCTGAATCTTGGGCATCCAGTCATCTCAGAAGCTTCCTCTGTTTAGCTTGCATGTGCAGGCATGCATTGGTTACCTCCTCACAAACTCTGTTTGATATAACCTGTAAGTTGATCAGTAGTCCAGTAGTTAACAAAAACGACATGTATTGGCATTTCAAATCCCAGAGATGGTTCAGCTATTGCTTTCCAATCTGCAGCAGAGGGAGACTATGAAACTGGTCCACTGCAGCACCACACAGACTGGAAGATACTGTGTGACAGTGGAGAGCAATTTTGAAGTATCAAAATTATCTGGGACCTTAAATCTCTTTGACTTTTAGTGATATTCAGATTTTTAAGACAACCTGAGCTTACTGTGGTGGGTGGCTGGGGAGAGTGGAGGAAAAGGAGACCACACATTAAAAAGGGAAGGGGAAGGGAGGGNGTCATTGGCAGTGAATTTTTCCAGCTGCCTGATATCTCAAGAGAGCTACAGCATCTCATTTTCAACCACTTATCTTCCAAAGCTTTACTTCACATACAGACATGGGCCCTAAGAATAGTTTTTCTTTTGAGGTTCTATTATTTATTGTTGTTTTGAAAGGACAGCTTTAAGAACTGTGCACAATACAAGTCTAGATCTCTGATCAGCTTTCATCTCTACAAGCAAGTTCAAAAACACATCATGGCTATATCTCCTCTGTTGCAGCAGTGTTGAGGGAGGCCCCTGCACTAGAACTGCCTGCATCTCTCCTTTGCATTCAAGGACACAGTGATGGTTCAGTTTGGGATTATCTTTAACGATGTGCAAAGCTATTATCTCAAGTTACCAAGCTGGAAACTTTCTGACTTTTTGTCATTTCTCTTCCCTATTTATAAATCTCTCCCTTCCTTCACCAGTTACCCACTCCTGCCTCTCCACTCTGATCTGCTTCTTTGCATTCCTGGAGGTGAAGCAAAAGAGCTGCCGTTGTGACACTGCAGTTTATGTGTCACATTGTAACATTTCCACATCCTCCTCATTCTGTTATAAAAGTACCCTAAGAGGAAGAAGGGTAAAAAATGAAATATAGGAAAGCAGGAAAAGAGGAAGCAGCCAAGAGACAGCAGCCCAACTGAAATGCTAAGAATTATGGAGAAGTGACAGAAAGGGAAGCATAGACCAGGAATTATACTTTGTGGCTTAGCAAAAAAAAGAAAAATTAAACTAAAAAAAAAAAAAAAATAGCCCTTTTTGCCTCTCCAGTAATCTCCCAGATTACTATTCCTCTCTGACATTCACCCACATGACATGTATTCCCTTCCCCACCTACTTTTAAGACAGGCACCAAACTGTGGTGCTCTATGTGCAGCTGGACTTCTCCAAACCTGAACTAACCACCAGCCCATTCTTTACCTTCATATCAAAGGCACAATTAGGCACTGGTCTTTTTTTGCTGAAAGCAGCTGTGGGGGACTGAGTGATGGAAGAGTACAGAAGGAAATTGGCTAAAGCAGAGTAGGGATTGCCTAACTAGGCAATCCTGCCTGGCTGGCAGTGGATGGAGCAGACAACTTAGGAAGTCCTTCCACTGAGATCATGTGTCCCACTTGTTCAGAATGAAACTTGGCTGGAGCAGAAAGTGTTTGAGATTCACATGAAGAATTTTCTCTTCTTCATTTCCAGGCAAAATAGATACAAAACAGAACATGGACTTCTTTAAGAACAGAGTGGGAACACCAGCTTTTTACACTCTTCAATTTCTTGGGGACTTTTCAGCAAGAATTTGTCTGATAAAGAGCTAAGTAGAAAGTAAAAACATGAGAAATGACCCTCTATAAATATCACAACACTAACAGTTATGCATCATTTTTGAGTCAAGCTCCAGTTTTTGTCTTATCTGATGGCTAACTGAATTTTGTAGTTTCTCAGGAAGATAGTAGTGAAATCCTGTGAAATATACTATGGTATATTTATTTGTTCATCACTCCATGAAAGCTACCTAGTTGGAAGAACTGTCAAAACCATTTGGAGCTATTCCTTAAAAAAGAGACTGTCAGGAGGTGATAAGAAATGGGTTTTAGTAAGGCTTCACTTTCTTTGAAATACTCTTGAAGAGAATATCAGCAGGTTCAGCTCTTCTCCCTACTATTTATCTGTAAATTAGAAAATATCCTCTGGGTCACTTGAGCAGTGTTTATTTCTTCAGCTAAAGTCAGTGTAATTTGGGACATGTGGGACTTCCTACCTGCGTAGGAAGGAGTTAGCACTACCCTCCAGTGAATGGCAACAGTCCCGAGATGGAATCACTGTTGGAGACCTGCACTGCATGTCCCATCCTGCAGCTGTGACTGCTCTCCCAGTTCCCTACAGGTACAGGACCAGTACCTCTAGTCTACAAGGGCAGAGTTTATACAGTGCATTGTTCTTGTAAGGCTGGCAGTGACCAAGCTGTGCAATACCCAGTACATTTATGAGGGAGGAACTATGACCACTGTGAAGGTTCCACCTAGCTTGTCATATGCTACCTATTATAGAGATGGGCTTCTGTTTATTTCAGATTTGAGGGACATGATTTGCTTTCTTCTGGGTTTACTGGTCCTGGTCTGGTTTTCACTTCAATGGAGCCCCTCTTGAGATAGTTCAGTATTTCCAAGGATAAAATTCAGTCATGCAGCAGTTCAAGAAAAAGAATGTTTTGTTAAATCAAATGAGCATGGTAAGAGAGACATAGATATGGATATTCTCCAGAGGAAATGGATGTAATTTTTCTATTTGACTTTGGATGAGAAATGTGAAGCAAAAGAGACATAAATAGAATCATTTTTATGCCAATCCAGTCATAATATTACTTACTGTTAAACCAGAACAGTTGGAAATAGCTAAGCATTGGGCTCCACTGCAACCCTAGCCATAGGGAAAGGCACAAGTAGTTCGTTAAGGAACAATACCACAAGGGGATTTTTATGCTGATGTAAACTTGGAAAAAAGGGAACATTAAATAGCAATAGAAAAGGGCAATACTTGATCCAGAACTATTCTCAGTTTCTCACCAATTATTAATAGCATTTATTCTCTAATATTCCTCATTCTCACATTCAGTGTTCTACTGCTTCAATCGACAGAGAATTTGATAACAAACAAAATTTTACACCCTGAAATGGGGTAAGGCACTGGATGCAGACTGAGGAAATCTAGGTTTAATTCCTAGCTTAGCCACAGACTTCCTGTGTGGCCATGGGAAAGGCATTTAATCCATCATGTGCCCTTACTTCCCTATCTGCATATTTTTCAATTCTTTTTAAATGGGGATAAAACGGATAAGACAGGTTTTTTTTGTTTGCTTTTTTGTTTTTTTTTTTTTAATGGGGAACTCAAAAGCTATTTTGCCGCTTAGAGTGATTCCTATATTCAGGTACAGGCCTCTCAAGTGTCCTAACACATAAAGCTGAAATCTGGCCACCCTCCTGGTATGTGTTCCACAGAAGAAGTCTAGGGACCATGGAGCAGGCAGAAATTGTAGCTCAAAATATTTGTATAACTTAGGAATTTCTGAAAATGTTATTCGTAGTCTGTGATGCATCCTACAGAATTGTACAAAGGTAGAATTACTGTCCAGTCTCATAAACTTTGGTTCTTCCCCTAAAATACTGGATATTAAATGCTTGGAGCCCTCAGCCAGCTCTCTTTTATCCAGGATTGTTCAGGGTCAAAAAGCAAACTTTTTCTTCCTCAGATTGATGCAGAAGAAGAAGGAAATTTATTTTACCTCAGCTGACCTTTTCCCATGCTATCACTCTGTTCCAAGAGAGATGTAAAATACCAAAGGCAACTACCTCAAGGAAAGACAAAAGCATAAGCTATTTTATAGCCAAAGCAGTTTTTAATTATCCTCCACACTGAAGCCAGCATGGCAAAATAATCAGTGGTCTGAGAAAGGAGAGAAGAGAGGGGCTCAGTCTGTACCTCTGGTGTGGGAAATGACCTAAAACTGAAAACTGTATCATCTCCAGTTCAGCCTCGTAGTGCTTCTCATACATGTTCAGTTATGAGGTGTGAAATCTCACTCCAAAACCAAATTGCTAGAGTATTTTTTCTTAAATGCAAAAGATCTTTAGTAACCCCTCAGCATAAAGAAAAGTCTGGACCAGAGTATGGATTTGATATCCTGACATTTGGGCTTATGTCCTTACTTTATCTTCAGCTGACCAGCCTCCCAAGACCAGCCTCACCCACTTTTGTCACATCAGCACCAGGCTGGAATTTCACTCACTATGCTGGTACAACTCAGGATTTCTGCCTTTCCAAATCAGGCACAGAGCTTGGAATCAGCTCTCCTCTTTTTCCAGAAGTCCAAGTGATACAGTAGATTGCTCCTCTGTACTAAAATCTAGACTAATTAGAAGTCAAGAAACTAATTATTTCCTGATTCCCCAAGTGATCTAATAATTCATTGACAATATTTATTTTATTCCCTCATGTATGATCACCAAATCCTTAATTTATTCACTTTTACATGCTTTATATTTTTCTATCTTACTTTTCAAGCTAAAGAGATGTGGTTTAAAAAAAAGTTGAGTACTTTGAACCAAACCAATCCCACTTCATCCTGGAGAAGAACACACAAGACTGTTTTGCTGCATCTATTAGATAAACAAAATTGCTTTCTGGTCTCCAGAATACTGTATATGGTTTGGCTTGCACAGCACAATTGATTACATTTCATTCTGCCCTACCTTACACTTACCTTGGCTAGGACTTGTAAAGCTTAATTAATCAATTATTTATATATATAGCCTTAATTAGACTGTAAACTCTTTGGGGCGTTCTGTTGGTGTTTGTGCAGTGTTTAAAGTAACAGAGGTTCTTTTCCAGGAGCCCCGTGCCACAATGTAAAATCAGAGACAAAAAAGTCCCAACAAAACTATTGGAAAAAAATGGCAGTAGAAAAACCCCAAGCTTAATTCACTCCCTTTCTCAGTCTTACACCAACAGCAAGAGCT
>VZTT01054031.1:117263-124763 GCA_013400855.1 Buphagus erythrorhynchus
TAGGGTACCATGGGAAATAGGGTTGTTCAAAATAGGCTGGGAAGCACTAATTCTTAATGGAATGGACTTTCAGTGGGATGTTATTTCTAAATAACCCAGACCAAGATTTCAAAAGGATATTTAGGAGAGAGGATAAAACAGAATCTCTAGAGCCTTAAAGAGCTGTGAAAATCTCACACTTTGTTGAAAATGTTCACTGTGTTTTTCATAGGGAAACTATCTGTAGAGTGCATGGGTGAAAAGAATAAGAATATAATAAAATGTTTTAGGCGCCAGATCAGCCTGAGAAGTAAATTTGGGGTGGAGAATAGGACAAGTAAAGAAGAAGATCTAGTGGACAGAGCAGCAGAAATCAAGCATGCAGAAGGAAGCTGCTCAACATATAGTGGCTTTCTGGGAGTTGCAACATTAAAAATATAGTAAGCTCATCAAGGACGTAAAGAGCCTTGATGGTGACCAGAACATCTCTTCCAATATATTTCTGCTTTGCTGTGCTACTTGGGGTTATTACTAGAAACTGTTGATGACTTTACTTCCATAACTTACTGTGAAATTACCTTTCACACCCGTTGATCATTTTTGCATTTGTCAGAAGAAACATGTTTTGGGCATCCCCCCTGCCTGGGGACACAAGTTAAAACATACTTTTCCCGATTCTTTATGAAATTTGCAACCTCTCTAGTAATTTTAAATGATAATTCAAAAATTGAAGACATCCAATAAAATCTGGCAAGTAGAGGATGTCAACACCTTCCTTCTCAGAGCAGGAGAAAAATTTCAAATGTTTCTATTAGCTCTGTAGCACCACATTAAAGTCCCAGTAAAGGTTTGTAAGAAGCACAAAAGAACATTTTTGAAAACACATGGAGGAGTAGAGCCTATATTTCTTTTCTAAAAATAGCTTATTTCCTGTAATCTTTGACCTTTGAAATGCTAAACTGATGAAAAAGGTAATTAAACTTTTGAATCCAGGGTTAAAAATTATTTCATTAAGTGTTACTACAAATCCAAGCTTTCACTTGATTTCACTTGAACATTTCTTTCTCCCAGGCTGATTAAAATTAAAAACAGATTTCTCACCTAATTTCATTAGATGAGGTAAATACATATTCTTTTCATTTAACAAACTTGCAATTCCCATTGTTACCTCTATAGCCCTACATGTACAAAAAAGTCTTCCAGAATATAGAGACCATCTTCATTAAATGTCTGACTCAAATTCCTTGGTGTATGCTGTATGGACAACTGACCTCTCAGAGTGTTACAGGTTAAGTGGAATGCACTGTAAATCCTATGTTGAAATAAATCCAAATGCTAGGGGATTCCCTTTTGATGAAGGAAACAGATGGGACATTAGGAAAGTCACACAGAGAGACATTGTTGCCTGGCCATATGTACTCGTGCAGGGCCTGTTGGTTACCACAGGCCACAGTCTGGCTCCTACCTACCAGATGCACACAGATAATGTCAGTGGGTCTTTACAACGCTCTCCTGTCTATCTTTCAATCTTCAAACTACTTTTTCAGATCATTCTTTTCTACCTAAGTTTGGTGATAAATAGCAGTGAGGAACAGATCTTGGGACTTGGTGATGACAGTGTTGTACTCTACACCAAGCCTGTCCACGCTACTATGCCAATGTCTACATAGGAGGGCAGCCTCCTTCACCTCTAATACACCTATAGGATCATATAGGACAAACACCACTCCTAAGATGTTATTTTATTCCTAAGAGATTTTCTTTTGATGAAGATCCAGAATGTGCACAGCAATCATATGGCTCCTGATGCGCCTGGGGCATGTGTTGAGATCCCCTTTGTAAAAAGGGAGAATTAATTTTTTTAGTATACTGTTTTGAGAGAGCTAGCTTAGAGCTAGCAAAAAGGAACGATAGAAGAGGTAAAGGTGTATGCAGCTTTATAGAAAAGACAAACATTGCAAGCACTGGCATTGATACCTACAGATCATCCATACAGCAGAGTATTGTGAATTGTCTTTGTTTCTGTTGCCTATGATGAATGTCTTACTACAAAATGTAAGCCTTGTAAACAAAAGAACTATGGGTAGAGAAAGAGGCTGTAGAAAAATTGTTAATGTCAGGACATGGAAGATCTAATTTATTGCTGAGTAATGAGAATAACAGATGGAACTTATCATATTTAGAATATGTGTACATAGTGATATATGACTGAACTGTTGACAGAATCATTACATCATCAGCAAATATAAAGTTCAACTTTGCTGGGTCTGCATGATATTTGTGTGTATATTAAAGAAAATTCAACACAATGAAAAGTTCTGTTTGGGTTTGAACAAAGAACTTAAAAAATTAATTTTTGACTCAAGGTTTAAATATTTTGCAGGGTTAGTTACTGTGGGAGAAAGGAGACATAACTCCTTTACTGAATTGATGGACAAGCAGTTAATGACAGATTTTTTCCAAAGATCTTTGGACTGAAAAATAAAGCCTTTAGTAAGTGATCAGATTGTTAAAAAGCATTTTTTAAATATGATTTTTAAAATAAAGTATATCAATATGCAAGTAGGAGCTGAAATTTTTGCTCACATTTTTGATAAGAGGGAATCAAATGGTAAATAAAATGAAGATGCATAAGATGATGCACTCACTACTAGCTAGTGCTGTTCGGGAGTAGGTTCTATTCCTAATGCTGACACCATCCTGCTTTATTATGTCGAATTAATTATTTTGCCTTCTGTACCTCCCTTTTCAGCTAGTATCCTTTACTGGATTTCCTTAAACAATAAATTTTTAAAGTTATTTGCAATCTTTCCATATATTGTCCACCCTGACCCTTACTCTTACAATAATGCAAGAATGTAAGGATAAAGAGCAATACTTTTATTTGTGGGTAAATACTTGTACTTTGATAGTCATCTCTTTACAGAAATATTTTTATCATATAGGACATCGATCACAGCATTCTTGCATTATTGTAAGAGTNGTTTTGTTTTTTCCCCCCTCTTTTTTTTTTTTTTTTTTTTTCTCTACTAGTAAATAGACATGGTACTCAAGTAATATTTAGTCTTTTTAGTGCACTACATGGGAGCTGGTGCATGCAGTAGTCAGCAGCATTGCTAGTCCTCGGTGTGAGTCTGGGATCCCTAAGAATAACCAGCATTTTGCACAATCATCTCTGGACAACAATTTTAACACAAGAGACTTTATCAATTGTGGACTTTTATCTGAAAGACAAGCGTTTTCTAAAGTTCTCCCAGGTAAAAAAAATCAAGGATAAATGGAGATCAGATATTGGAATAACAAATACATTAATACTCTGTATGTTCTAATATGCATTTCTGAAGAAATCTGAATAGCAGATAACACAATAGCATTCAAGATAGCATTCAANAATTTCATGCAACAGTCATGCTTTAAAAAGAAGATAGATAGTAGGATCTTTATAAGTTCTCTGTGGATGAAGATGCCTTTCCCAAAGAAAAGGTTGCACAAAAAATTATGCATCTGAAGAAGATGAAAAGCACAAAAAAAAAGCAAAAGCACAGGACCTACTTGCTTACCAGCATGTGAAAGAGTAATCTAACATTGTTGCTATATCATCTACTAGTATTTCTTATCATAGTGTATTTGTCATCTTACCCAAGATCCTGTCATTCTTAGAACTCTGCTGACCTCCAGTACTAGTTGAAAGGTCCTCTGGTATAGGCATAGGTTCATCTGGATCATCAGGGACATCACTAGTTGGAGGACTTTCCTTTCCTAATAGTGAGGAAAGCATCAGTTAGTTGTCAGAGTAGCCTCATTTTCAAATAATACAATAAGAGGAACCACAAACCAAATAAAACTTTAAAACCCCCTAAACACTACTAAAGCATGATTTTCTTAGGACCAAACCCTAATCTGTTGCAGAGAAAACTTCTTATGAATACAAGATAATTATACATTTCAAATGCATACCAATGTCTCCAATAAATTTACTGAGTCCAGATATACAGTTATTAACCTTATCATTTTGGATATTTGTGAGATATGTATGTTTTCCAGCTGCTATGCTCAGAAGATCCAAATTAGCCAACACAGAATGACAGATTACAAAGGTTATCAAATGGACATTCTTTGTATAAACTCTTCTTTCTTCCACAAGTTCTGTTTGAGAATACATCTGGATTTGCTTCAAAGACATAGTGAAGCCTGACTCACAGGTATTCTGGGGCTCCAAAAGAACTACCTCAAAAATAAAGTTTTATCTTCAACTAAGAATTCAGCTACAATGCCAGCAAGTTTCACTAACACCCACAGGTCAAGCTCTGGTTGGTTCTTGTGCCTACAAGTAGTGAACTGCCTGTAGGTACCAGGACTTCTCAAATATGTTCAATTAGCAGAGATCAGTAAACACACAACTTCGAGGATTTTATTGTCTTCTTTTTGCAAATAGGAAACAAACCCAAATATCTTGAGTACACAAGGTTTTCAGAGGCAAAGAGTTTGGTGCTTTAACACATTGTAGGTATTGTTGAACTGTTTTAGTGCCGTACACAATACAGTAAGACAAAGAACTCTCTTGCTAAGTATTGTGCTTCCAGAAATGGTGAGATTTCTTGATTCAGCCCTCAGTCACAGCATACATCTCCTACCCACAGTACTATCACTGTCTTGCAGAACTTCTTTTAAAATTACTTCATACATCTCTAACAAAAGAATGCCTTGGAAACATCTACAGAAGGAATTATCTAAGTGATTAGTTTCATTGACTATTACGAAAAGACTAACCTTTGCATTAATAGCAAAGAATAGAACAGGCCCAGTGCAGAATTTGAATGCAGTACTGTTCACATTGTCTCGAAATGTGGAAATGTTACCAAATAACATTGACAAAATCTGTTAGACATCCTGTGGCAATTGGCACACTGCTAAGGGCAGTAATTTTATGGCACAAAGCCCTAGCAAATTGGTGGCTTTTTTCCTAATGAGAATTCCCTCATTAAAACACAAACATCACTTAAACCTTAAAACACTTATCAGAAATGGAAAAACTAAACCAAGTATAGCTTACTTTATATATAGCGGTTTAGTGGTGCCAGTTATGGACTTGATCTGAATGAAGTGAATGGTTTCCTCCCTGCCTCCTGGATAGATCAAAGCATTGTGTTTTCCCATCTATACTGATCATGATGAGGAGAAATAACAGTCATCTTCCAAATTAGCTGTTTTGGGTTGTTTGCACAAACCTATGTTTAAATGAATGAAATGAGTATGCGACTGCATTTCTTAATGACACACTTATCAAACTGTGGAATAATTGCTGAGCAGGAGTTTTGAGAGCAGCATCAGATGAACCATCCCAAATTGCAGCCAGAGGACTCCAGGGTACTGAAGAAACAGTTCTGCACTGGCAGGGAGACTAACGAGATGATTTAATAAGGTTCCCCCTCATACCCAGCTTCTGTGAGGTGTTCTTAAATGGGCAAAATCACATCCACTGGATGTCAGTGCAAGAGCAAAGGTGGATTGCATAAATGGACAGGTGGGAATCTGAATTTTACAGCAAAGGAAAATAAAAGCAGGAATTAAGTTCATTAATTTTTTTTTTTTTGCCATTCTTTATTTAGCTCCTTATTTAGTTATTTCTTCAGNCTTATTTAGTTATTTCTTCAGATTTCTGGGATGCAGGCAATTTAGAGAACTAACAGAAACTTTTCATCGCAAGTCCTAACCTGCCAAGCTGAGGTACCTCTTACAGGTAAGATGCACAAGTGAAGAGAGACAGCTGGAATATTTCAGTTTGTTCAACACATTTTGCCCCACACAAAACAAAAAACAAAAAAACCCAGAGGTTTAATTGGAGGGCAAGCAACAGCCTGGAAGATCTCTTCACATTACACATAAGTTAAGGAAATTTATTAACATGTAACAGCAATTCAAAGCTACCTGCATCCTCCAAGGATCAAACTGCACTCCCAGTTACAACAATGGAAGTTGATGCTTTGACTGAGTTTAGGCTGAGAAGAATAATTATCCTGAAAACCTGAAGATTATTTTTGACTACAAATCAATATAAATTCATAATACCAGAACTATGGGATAACAGATAGCAGACAAAATAATGTCTTTATAAGTGTATTATTAGGCATCCTACAATACATAGTCTAAGTAGGATACTTTAAAGTCAGAGCAGTCTTTTTGGAATGGAAACCTGCTAGCAGAAGAGTACATTTGCAGTGGTGAACTCTTTCGTTCACTAAATGGGTATCAGTCTTCTACTTGTTAAATTAGTAGCAGTTTGCCCAAGTGGTATGAATCAGACTCGCCCCTTGGACTTGGTGGGGCAGAAGCTGGAGATCAGGTCTGCTTCCCTCTTTGAAGGAGACTGCAGATAAGAAAACTTAGTAAACTTGTCTTTAATGACCCATTAATTATAATTTGATTTCTTCTTATTACACATGATTGAGAAATCCCTACATGCAAAAAGACAGGGCAAAAATAGTGGATTTAAAAAAGATCAATTTATTGAGCTCTATCTCTTGGATTCTAGAGCATTGTATTTGTATTTCATGCCTTAACTGCATCTTAATTATTACACCATAGTAAGTTCATTACTGCATATTAATCTTACACATACACAATTTCACTAACATTCTTTTTCCACTGATTTTAGAAATGGGAGTGGGGAAAGGTGGGAATGCTTTCCATTTTAATTTCAAACAGACATGCCCAGAACAACAACTGGTGAAAGGAAAAGGAGCTAAACCCCACCCCAATACCTAGTGGTTAGTAGTGGGGAATATTATTCAAAAGTCACATAACAGAGCAAAGTAGCATTAGAAGTGAGCTTTAAAAATAGAATCTAATCTTGGGGTGGAGGGGGTGGTTTTTTGGTTTTTAAAATTAATTATTATAAAGAGCCACCTTAGCTGTAGAATTGAAGTTCTGTTTTTGGTACTGATTCGTGTTGCTCTTGGTTAAGTCACAAATAGAAAGAATTACAACAGCAGGTTGTATCAAATATTCCTTCATTTCAATCTGCATCTCTGCAAGATGGTCTCAGATTTTTAACACTGCCATTTCTGTATAAAATTAGTCAGAGAAGAGCTTAACCTATCAGTGATGCCTGGCAAGACCCTCAACTTCTCTCTCTTTGAGTTTCATCATCTCTGCCCTGGAAATATACTTGAATCCATAAGGAAAGAGAGGAAGGGAAAAAATTACCCCGTTCAATAAGGTTTTAGTATCCTTTATTTCTGTCAAAGTCCTTAGCCTGGTGTTCCTTTAACATGCACATCCAGCTCTGAGAGTGATTCAGTTCATGCCAGAATGGTGCTGCTGGTGCTACGACTGGTGAAAAGAAAGCCAGGGCAGGATGTCTTATAGAAATCATATTCCCTATCCTTTCACAGACTGATACTGGGGGTGTGTGTATTTAATATTGAGGGTTTCTTCTTCCTGCTTTTGCAGAGTGCAGCACAGTCTGGTTTGTTCTAGGAGATCTCTTAATGTTAGATGTGGAAACATTTGTACAGTTTT
>VZTT01054031.1:129763-153265 GCA_013400855.1 Buphagus erythrorhynchus
AGTTCTCAGAAATTACTACAGCCATGCAAAATGCAAAAAGCCACCTTCCACTCAACAATTTGCATCAGTTCCTATGGGACTGAAGAACTTTCAATAGGTTTATTTTAAATAAAGCAGTCAGTGGGAAAAGCAGCTTCTCTTGCAGGAGGGAAAACCCTATAATTGTAGCCTGCTCACTTACTGGAAGCATGGTGTATTTACAGCAGGTGGTAAGGTACAAGTGCCTTACTTCTCCTGAAAGTATGACTGAACACAACGGAAGAAAAAAAGAAATGGGAATGCATTTTACTACTGTCTTCTAGGGTTACCAAGCTACTATTAATCAGTTGATTACTACATATTTTTCCAGAGGACAGTGAACTCTAACCAACCAAAAAAACCACGCCAATAATATACCCACCAGAAAGGGGTCACACTCAGGAAGGGCCCTTTATTCCAACTGCACCTGCCTTCTCGCTGTTGCTGGGGCTTCAGCAGGACTGGGAGTGCCAAGGGGAAGAGGTGCAAAGGAGAAAGTTTCTTCTACTTTTGTTTCACTGAATTTACCTGCCTTTGTCATGACCAGCCTTACATTCAGCATTTCTGCAACTGAAGCCACACACTTGTCAGCTGTACTCCTTCCTGTCTCTTGCTGTCAGCAAGCAGAATTCTATTGGAAAACACTTCCCAATGGAGAAGTCCCATTTCCTGATTCCTTAAATGAAGAGCTAAACTACAGGCTGATTTTTTTGCTTGTTTGATTTGTTTGTATTTTTAATGAAAGTGAACTGGAGTACAGTTTGTTATGGGATTTTGAGGGTTTTTTTTAAAGTGGAATAGTCTTAGCTTGCTTTCTGTGAGGTTGGATGACTGCCTGTCCTGAAAACATACACCCTCAGATCTCACCCTGATGGCATCAGGGTTTATCCTTGAGTTAGGTGACTTTAAGACATTTGGCAAAGTTGATCCATTTTGCAGGGATGAAACACTGAGAGGAAATAGAGCTGGTGGAAAAGTGATGATGGAAAGTTTTTTTTCCTTCCCAATAATTACTTAGAACAACTAAACATGGTTGCTAAATGTAGATTAAGATCCACAAGCACTACACAAATTGATAAGAGTGAAAAAAAAGAACTTTAAAAAATCCTCAAGTGTGTTTTGAATCCCTCTCAGAGGGACACTGTACTCTTATTGCAGCTGGTAAATACTAATGAAATCCCAGATAACTTCAGTTTAGGCCCTGTATCAGCGAAGAATATGACATGACATCTGGCAGCCCATCTCAGTTCTGCAATTGGCCACGTGTAGGTTTTGGCGCTTTGTCTGTTAAAAGGTTTGTCACACCAGACTTGAGCATAACAGGTCTTGGGCTAAATTTTAAGTGCTAAGAGTAGAATTTACCCTTTTGCCTTTGGTACAGTAAATCTATGAATAGGAAACCATGCCCTGATTTTTCTCCTTTTCCTGTGCTCTAGAATCAGAAAAAACATGAATTGTCATTGTCTGGAACATCAGAGATCCTACGTACGGATATGAGAATTTGCACTAAAGCATCAATTTGTTATCATTTGAAAACCAATAAACCTTTACAATGATTTATCTAAAAGAACAATGTTTTAGAAATGCTTCTGACATAAAACCCTAAAATTATGGTCTGTTTTGGTTTGGCACAAAAAAGATGTTTTGTAATTTTTCATTGTTTAAGTTTGTCACTAGCATAAGAAGTGCGTATGGCTTCATTGTCTTCAATGCAGTCACATCTCTTTAGGTTATCAGCTAATTTTGGAGCCCGAAGTTAGAAATCAAAAGGTGGGCACCTGACTGAAGCAATCTTGCTCTCAAACGCTGAACCTGTCTCACTTTCATTTACAGCAGGAAAGGGATTAGCACCTAGGTGATAATAGATAATTCTTCTATTTAGGAATACAAACAACATCAAAGTCTGGCCCCTTATTACAAGAGCTACAAAACAGGTAAAATTCCTTTCAAAATAGATAAAATTATTTCTTCAAGGCTGTTCAGATAAGGAACTCTAACCTGTACGCTTTCCTCTTCAGACTATGAATACCAGATGCAGAGATGAAGTTACTACAATCCTTTGGAAAAAGACTCAAATATTGCAACTTTAAATTACCTGATAATCAACACACAACTCTTCTGAAAGATTATGTTGATTTTGTTTTAAATAAGGAAGCATCTAAGTGACCATGATCACACAGAAGTTTTGGATTAAAGTTAGTCAGCATTTGTCCCAAAGAAAATGAATTTCATTCACATGTCACGAATTTCCCTCTTTGTAACCTTCTATACAATATAACTCATGCTATGTCGTAATTATATATCAAAATACACTCTGTGAATCACTGGAAGTATTGCTCCATTTATACCTAATGTCAATTACAACCAGAAGTGGATTTAGGACCTTTTAGAATTCCAGGTGTAAATAGAAAGAACTCATTGTTAGGTCAAGATTTTCTAATCTTTCAGAATACAGTAAATTAATTATTGGTAGATCTTGGTTTATTATTTTGTCTCCCAGCAAATTCAAAAGTAAACCTCCTTGTCAAGAAAATGAATGCATAGCATTTATACAAGGCTTCATTGGTTGATATAAACATGTGTTAGCATGTCAAGTCTTTCTACAACCCTGATCTCTTAGGATATTAAAAGATGACAAGACTGGGCCATTGATGTGATTCAATGGAATGATCTAATCCAATGCCAAAGACTAGCTATCCTTTTTCTCTCCTGTGTTTCCCGAGCTAGGTATGTACTGACTTCTCTGGGACAAGATGTGCTCCACACTCAGCACAATGGAACCTCACGGTAAGGAAAGGAAATCACAAATGCTGATATTTGTGGAGCCACTTTGTTCTTACATCAGCACATCTAAGCTCAGAGCTGTCCTTCCATCTACAGAGGGTTCTACCTCTGGTGCTGCAAGGACTCCACAGACATACACCACATCCAGCTGCACGTTTCCTGACGATTCTTAGGTGCTGAGCAGACAGCAAGGTGCCTGAAGGAACACTTCTGTCTTAAGTGCTGCCCGCAGGGGCAGGTACACTTCCATGAAACCTCAAAGTAGAAAATAAGCCCTCACAAAGTCTTGAGGGAAGGGGAAATAAACTTTCTAAAAGGGACCTGGTGCTCTGCAGGTGCTTTTGCAAATATAAAAAGTGAGGGGAATATGCATTCCTCAATGGTGGCAACTCTGTGTTAACTGTGAAAAAGAAGCAAAGAGGCAAACCCCAACGTTACTTCCACAGCCACCTTGGGGAAAAGCCTGACTGTGCATCCCCCACTTCTGTAAGCCTCCCCATGGCAGGAAAGGGACCACTCACACTTGTCACTGGAGCAGCTGGCTCTAATGGAGGGCTGGTGTGTGAACACCTCTCATTTTTGTGGTCCCTGACATGTCTCATTGGCTCCTCATCACACAGGCTTCACCTTTAGCAAACTAAAACTCCAAACCAACAACCAAAACCATAAAACCCCAATCCACTTTAAAACCTAAACTGAAATGAAGCTCATAAAGTGGACCCTAGATTTAGCCACCCAAGATACATAAAGAGAAGTTTAATAAATAAATTAATAAAGGAAAAGGAGGTTGCAGCCTGAAGAACACAGTAAACTCCTATAGCCCTTAACATACCTGACAGGAGAATTTGTACACTAAAACCAGGTTAGGAGTGGTATTATCATATATGTGTCATCAGTCTTTTGGGGTTTAAACTCGGAGTTGTATCTGCCTGTAGAACAATAGTACAGCTGCATTTTTAATTGTACCAGAGGGTCTCGACCTAAAGGAACCAAGCCTCTTGTATCCGTGGAAGTCAAGGAATATAGGGCAAAAATCAAGAGAAGAGGTGAATAAAGACACCTTTGTAAAAGGATTTAATGTTAAGCTTCATTTTAAGCCAAAGAACTAATACATATATATATATATATAAACAGACTTGTAACTTCATGTACAAATGTGCTAAATATGGCTAAACATGCAACAGGAAGAATGTTAAACATGGAAAAAAGGTAATCTGTGTTGTATAACCAATCTTCAAATACTTGAAGAAAACTGCTAGAATTCTACAAACTCATTTTAATTACAAGCATTCAATATCTCAGCAAGCAGCTGATAATTAGCTTTATTATTGTAATTTAATATGCTACACTTCACAATCTCTGTGAATGACTCTACTTTAGAATCATTTTAATTCTATTTTTAATTTCCGCCTCATCACACAGCTCAATGTAAATAATAACTACCAAGGTGAGGGGTGGTCCTTTCTGAAAACTGAGAGTTGTAATGAGCACTTCAATGTCCTTCCATTTCTGTTCAAAAAAACAAAACAAATACCTCTAGGTCTTTTAAAGGACTGCATTAAAACAGACAAAAGGTTAAAACTAAGTGGATCAATCTCTTTCCCTCTGCACTAATTCTGTATTCAGCACTTTCTACATAGTCAAGGGAGATGTTTAGTTTATTCAGTCATTTCTCTATTCCTGCCTAGTGTAAATGCTGGTTAACTACACGAATTGACAATACAATTATGAGCATACAGTGTAATTTCAATGGAGAGCTCCTGTCTGTAAAATGAAGGAAGCACTGTAATTCAACACACAAGATTAAGAAAAGAACTCTGCTAACAGTGAAGATGTGAAACATTTAAATGTCTGGTACATGTAAAATTAATTTCAGTGTTAGGGAACAATTGTGAGGGTGTAAAAAAAGTTGTCTCAAAGATCCTACATGATTCTCTGTTCTTTGGGAATTCTTTTTTCAAATCACTGACAAATGATAAAAAGGGCATCTTGTATCATATATGTGTTTTCCATATTTGCTCTTCCTATCATTTTCTATGCTTGAGCTATATTCATGCAACAATTCACTGCTAAAGAAGATAATAAAAAAAACATTCTTTTATTGACTTTGTGTTCAAATTACTGGACTTGATATCATTGCAAATATGAAAAAGGTTCTTCCTTTAAGTTTTTGAATTGCAGCCAGAGTTATTATAAATTGTTTCCAAAATATGAGAAAAATATGAAGGTAGTTTTCCTAATTAAGGGCAAGTTTTATTAACTCATTAAGCCCTGTCACCTTTATTCATTAAAAACCAAGCAGAAAAGTGGAATAAATTCACTAGGATGAAGTAAACACACACACTTCCATCTTATAAATAAACCAACTATAAAAGGTGAGGGGTGTAAATTAAAGCACTCAATAGAAGAACATAGCATATTCTCAAGTGGCCAAATAGACCTCTTGGATATTCTTCCAGAGCTCTCACTCAAGGGGAGGCAAACAGCAGAAGAAGAACTGTACTTTTTGTATATATCTATTTATCTGATTCAAAAAGCGTAGGATGTCCTCACCACAGTGTATCTAAATATGCAATAGAGAAAACATAAAAGCACCTCTTTATGTTGAGAATTGTTATTGCCAAGTATACTCCACAATATATCAGTAGTCAATTTGTCTGAATTATATAAGGTTTCAGTAACTCTGCTTCATGATCACAGAATTGCTTCCTAATTTCCCTTCAAACTGTTCAGACTGTTACGGATTATTAAAGGACATTACTGGCCTGAATAAGCATATTAGAGATTGGTGTGATTTTTTTTTTACCCTCAAATAAACCTAAAAATAATTCCTAAAATTAAAGCAAATTAGCAAGTTCCTCCTATATATTTTAGTTAACTATACATGTTAGTTAACTCATTCTCCTTTTGCAAATATTTTGGGTTCAATCCACTATGGTCAATTCCAGCTTTATGCTGCGATTGCTCTGCTGCTCTCAGTGAGTTGAAACAAGCAGAAAAAATGAAGCAATTCAGTGGGGAATCTGGTGTCTCTTACAGAGCAAGTTTCTCTTTCACTGAGAAAGCTAGAGCAAGTGGGATAAGAAGAAATGTAAATCTTTCACATGAAATAAGCAAAATAAGCAAGGAAGTGGACAGTTCCCATGGCTTAAAAAATATGATGATTTCAGTGCGACAGCTCATCTAAACCTGCAGTCTGAACAGCCTTTGGAAGCATTTATACAGGAGGCATGACTGTGCCATGCAGTTCCCGAGCCTCCATGATCCTATCCCCAAGAACTTGCAATGGTACAAACAAAGCTAAGAACATGCATGTATCCTTTCAGAACTTGGACCTACTTTTGCAGCCACCACTCTGTTGGTAGTAACCTGCTTAGTTCAAAAACCCCTGTTATCCCTTCTTGTTCACCACCTTAAAGCATGGAGGAAGCTGTGTTCTGAAGGAGAAGGGTGAGGCAGAAGTTGTCAGGGTTTTAATAAAGATACATTGCAACATACCTTAACGGGTACACATAATTCTGTTTAAATTTAGAGAGGAAACAAAACATTTGTTGAGTTGTAGTTAGGTTTATGTACAGATTAATGTAGGGACAACAAACCACAGTTGACCTTGGAAGAAAAGAGTTTTCCAGCTGAAATCAATCCACTTTGCTGGATAGCCACTGGAGAGAGAAAACTCCTGCAGCTACTTCGGATGAGTGGAAGGTATTTAAAGTAGCCTCCTGTTTAAAACATGCCATAAAGCTGACAAGACTGAGGCTGTCTGCCTTGCTTCAGATGGCATTCACACTCATCTCTAAACACTTTTCCATTTCAGTGTCGGGTGGGGGGAGCAAAAATAATCTTTGGACTACAGAAAAAATACCAGTGAAGAATAAGTCTTTCCTCTTTTGACTTTTGCATTGAGTTGCAAGCATTTAGACAGGCTTCCCAAAGAATTTTAGTCCCAGAAAACACTGATGAAAAGTCCTTACCTTCCACTTCTCAACTGGCATAACGTATTCCCAGTATTCTTTCTTTCTGAGTAATTTTATACTTGCTAGAAAAGTGGTGTTTGTCACTTGGAAGGGGAATTCCAGGGGAGCCAGCAGTGCATCCTGCTTTACTCTCATAAGGATGACAACATTTTCCAAAGATTCCATTATTGCTACACTAAATTCTACTATTATACTATGATTTTTTTTGGTCTAATTCTATTACTTTTAATAACAGTAGAAAGGAATGATTGGTCAAAATGTAATGAAGTACATATGTGAATCTTGACCAAAAAACAAAAAGTACTATGGACCCAGCTCTTTTTGCACATAAAACAGGAGAAAAAAAAATTCCCACAAGCCTTCAATGGAAGTTTTTTCTGACAAAGAGCCACACAATTAGGCTGTGATCCACAACTTTCGATATCTTCTGGACTTTTAAAGAGAACATTGCCAAAAATTATCTGCCAGAACAGCATACGATTCATTATGCCCTTGATTTCTGTTGCTGAAATACAGACCAGACCCATATCCTTGCTTTCTGCAAAATCGTGGTGTTAGTGTAAGAAGTACCTAAGCTCAAATAAAATATGTCTGGAAAAGTTTTTGGCTTCATTTTGGAGTTATCCAATTTTAATGATGAGAAATAAGTTTTTGCATTGTTGTAAAACTCTGTGGATTGGTTATCCAATTACATTTCTGCATCGCTATGCAGTGGAAGCAACAAGCAGACCAGGTTTTTGGTATTAAGGTCCACAAGGGAAAGGAAAACTGCTACAGTAATGCTGAGATGGAGACTATTGCATTTTTTAATGGTACACTGAATGCAACACAAATGACAAAGGTGTTGTTCATATTTATAAAAGGGAACAAGCAACCAGATCATTCCTGGAGGCAGTACTGGCAGCCGGCAGCTGGGGTGGAAAGTCTGAGATATATGACAAGTTTGTCTCCCTAATGCAACTCAGGAGTATGGGACCGATTAACAACGCAACAAGGCACTTTGCCCACTTGTAGTTAAGTAGCCACCTTAAGAAATATTAAGCTGGGGTAAAGGATGCACATAGGATCACTGCCTAAGCTTCTCCAGCTACTGGGAGCATGAAGGGCAAAGAGAAAAGAGTCCTCTGCCCTGTCTTCCCATCATTACATTGGCCCAGAAACATTAGTGATTCCTCTTCAAATACTAGGGTCCATCACTCCTTTCTGACTGAACTAGTACAGTCAGTACAATTTCATACTATGCTTCTGTGTTCCTGTAATTTCCCCTGAAAGCCATACCCAGTAGGTGGAGGACTCTTGAAAGGATCAGTGCATTAGGTTTGAGGTCCTGGGTGCTGGGGATGTCCAGCATCGGACTTCCATTGACTTTAGCCTGGCCAGTCTTCTAACTCAGTGGATAAACCTGATTTCTCCTTGGCTTTTATCTTAAATATACCTTATAATTAGGGACATAATTTCTATATATATTTTTTTCATAAACTTACAGTATATCATATTCTGAGTTTCACCTACTTTACTCAAAAAGAAAAAAAACCAACAAAATAGCATGATATTAAGATCTGTGAGAAAATCTTTAAGGTGGAAGCAAGTCTGGGATAATAGAAACATGAACTACGTAAAGTGCAGAGCTCTGCAGTATTTCGGACACTTCCCCCCACAATTCTGCTACAGACAGCTATCATAAGGACATGAACTGTTTTAAGAGTTCTTCATCTTGCACATGGTCTGCACTTGGTTTCTTGTGTCTCCAGGCTTCAGTTTCAAAGGCTTTGATAAAGAAGTAAGCATACAGCCATCTAACTAAAACTTGGTGGAGTTTTGCTAAGGATTGAGGGGGTGAGGACATAAGGTGCTCTAAACAGTATCTTGTGTTTTTTATTCCATTTTTTGACCAACAGGAGTTAAAATCAAAGCAGAGTATGCCAATGTTATAGTCTATGCCTCGGAGCAATGAAACCTTTTAGAAAAGAGACATCGTATCAACTACTGTATCTACTGTTATATTAACCCATGAATGGGGCATTTTCATGGATAAATCCATTCTTACTTTTTGGACTTAGCTTTTTCCCTCAGTAAAGAAGAGAACAAAGAACAAACAAAGTTACCTAAGTGCAAAAATTTTGTTTGGAAAATTCAGAAGCTAAAGGCATCGCATCCTTCAGTTTTGTATTTCACTAAAGCTTCAAACACCTTAAACTATGCAATTCACTAGCAAGGTGAGAGTGCAGTGCCAAAAGCCATTCAGAACATGCCCCTGCTTAGCTGGTTGAGATAAAGAATTTCCAAGTATTTGAGAAGAATTTTAACAATTATGTCTAAATGCAGCCTATTAATATGCTTTTTCTTTACATTTCAATGATAGTTTAAAACGTTTAACAGCGAGTCATACTCGATGGTACTGCAGAGTGCCTGTGAGTTACAACTGATGTGAGCAGTCAACTGAAACTAACAAAGCGTGTCTTTCAAAGGATTTGGACCTTACAATGCATTACAGCTTCGAATTTTAAAGCAAAACTATTAAAGTCTAGAAAATGGGTTGTTAATGTGAATGCACAAAATATAATCAGGATTATATACCCGTTTTATTTAATTTGGGTAGGGTTTGGATATCAGGACAGTAAATGCATATCGATGTAAGCTTGGTAGCATCCAGATATCAGAAAGAAAAATACACAGTCAAGAAGCTCTAAATCCTAACTTCTAACCTCCACAAGTCTTTGAAAATACTTTTTGCACTACGATTCAGTGAAAGAAAAAAAAATGAAAAGAAAAAAGAAAGAAAGAGAAAGTAAAAAGAAATAACATTATATCCCTCTACAATAATTTACATAGTTTAAGCCAGTCTAAAAATTCTTGCATCCCACAAAACATCACTTTTTTGAGATAATTTGTAATCAGACACTACAAAATTTTCTGACGCAGTATTATTAACTTTTAACAATTTTGGAAGAAGAATGCTTTGCACAATGTCTGGCAGTGCTACCATACCTTCTAAACCAAGGTAGAAAAGCAATCCAAGAAGTAATCAGGTTTCTTGAAGCACAAAATTAAAAGTTTCCTTAGAACCGACTGCTGCAATGGGAACTCATTTCTTCACATACACAGTTTCTAACTACGCGCATCTTCTTCAGCAACGACAACAGAGCGAAACCGTCCCTTCACAGAGAGGATAACTTTGCGGAGCAGGGTGAAAAAACCCTCCAGCTGTGACAGGCTGTATGGCAAGGAGGAAAACTTCTGGTGCCACCGCTATTCGGAAGTCAGCTACTTCTCTAACGCCGTTCCCCTCAAGCGCACTGGGGCTGCTAATTTTACAATTTCCTAATCGTTTTTAAGACCTCCGTACCTGCCTCCCCCCTGCAAACTACAGGCGCAAGCACTCGGAACGCGGGCTTTGACTGAATCTAAGAGCTGTAGCTGACTCGAGAAGAGCATAGACCAATCCGCATTTGAATCAATGAATGCCCCTTCTCGGCCAGCTCCTCACGGCTACTCATCTCTGAAATTTTAAGGAAGCACACTAAAACGCCTGGGTTACACCCGAGCTGTATGTTCGGCTCAATGTTTTCAAATTAAAAAAAAAAAAAAGAAAAAAGAAAAAAAAAAGAAAAAAAAAAGAGAAAAGCCTGCGGGACAGGGAGAAGGGAGAGAAGGGCATGGGATGGGATTGGATGGGATGGGATGACAGGGCTCCGCAGTCTCCCACTTAACGTGCCCGGCAACTTCTCCGCGGCAGCACCGGTTCCGCGTAGCCCCTCCTCACCCGCGCACCGCAGCCGCCCGGGGCTGACCCCCCGCTCGCCCCGGGGGCTGGGGCTGGTGCCCGCCCGGGACCCCCCGCCCCGCGGTACCTGCTACGCCGGGGCCGGGGCGGGNGCGCACGCACCCGCCCCACGGTGCTGGTGCTTGGGACGGCGGCGGACGAGCGGCGGCCCCGGGGCAGAGGGACATTTACCTGCTGAGGTACCTGTTACCGGGGCGTCTGGAAGCGCGGGAGAGCGGCCGGGCTCCGCGCCGCCCCACGGGGCCGGGCTCATGCCGTGCCGGGACTCGGGTGTCCCCGCAGGGCAGGCAGCGACCAGGTACAGCGATACGGCCGAGGGTCACAGGCCGTCAGCTGCAGACATCCACCTCCAGAGCTAAGGGGTCAGATCATCCTTCTTTACTTCAACCTAGTCTTTCGCATCCCGTGCAAAACGCGTCCCGCACTTTTTGTGCGCTTGAATGTAACCGCTGGACCAGAACTTAAGTAACTTACTTAAAATCGGTGGCAGAGACAGTCGCTGAAATCCAGACTTTACTCTTCCGGAGTCCGGAGGGCACGGCAAACCTGATGGAAGTTACTCATGCTTAAGAATTAAGCACATTTACACTCTGTGGAGGATGAGGATCTCATTTTTTTTGCTGTGCTTCAGTTCCTCATCCTCAAGATGTGGGTAACAAATACTTCCTTTCTCAGATCCTACCTCTGTCTTTGCTCTCATATAACAAAAGTTTAGGCATAGCTTTATGCATGCGTATAATCTCATGGACTTAAACTGGACAATAAAAAAGAAAGTTAAGCACGTAGGCATTGGAAAGATCGGAAGTTTAGAATGCAAGCTCTTTGAAACAGAAACTGTCTACTACTTCCTAAAAGTTTTTGCTATAGAACAAAATTAGGTCTCCAAGGGTAAGTTGGGATTTTTTTAAGAACAGACATGGCAAGACTGTACCCAGGGATTTATTTCAGGCACTCCTTCCCTCAGAAGCTCTGCAGATGTGACTGCTGCGCACTTCACAAACTGGGATAGTATCTGGTGTGTGTGAGATGAGCCAGGTAGACTTGGTGCTTCTCAATTTTTTGAGTTTTCACACTGCATCTTTGAAGAGATGCAGAACGCTCCTTTAATTGTAACTTATAAGTAGACTTTATGGATCTGATAGGGTTGAAACTCAGAGGCAATTCTGCTTGTATTTATTCCAGAAGAACCCCATGTCTTCCAGCAGGTTTGCATACAGGGAATCAAGAGCATTTGATGAGTAGAACCCCTGGCACTCCCAGGTCGTAAAAAGGAAGAAGGAGATTTACAAAATATCCCCAAAAAGGTGTCACCATGTGCCTTGCTGTTAGTACTTTTCTCTAGCAAATTACAAAGAGCTCATCCTCAGCAGGACCGGGAATACAGACAGGAAGAGCTTCACCAGACACCTTCAAAAGCAGAAGCTGGTTAACTCAAGGGAACTCAGCAACTTTCCACAGATATGTGCGTTTGGATATTTCAAAGTAAAAGGACTGACACTCCACTGGGGAATAGCTCTTTCAGGAGCCGTTTGCTGCTCTCCTGTGCTCCAGCTGCCACAGGGCCCATGTGCTCCAGCACATCAAGGGGGAACTGATTTGGCATATATTTTTAAAGGCAGATTTTACCCTGCACAGACCATGTCCCATTAAATACTTGACAAAGTTTTTAGGTCAAAATTGGTTTGCTAGATTATTATCAGAGTAGGTGTGAGCCGAACCTGTTAAGATAAAATCTTATGTGATGTGATCTTCTGTAATTCACTGTGTTTAGGTTTGTTAGCAGCTCATAGGAGTTCTCTATACTTAGTAGGTGTTGTGGAAAATCCTTTTACCACTGGCATCCTGGAGAGTGACCAGCAGCACAGTCACAGCAGCACTGAGCTCACTGGTGCCACGCTACTCTCAGGTACAGCAAGTTCCTTGCTGGGAGAGCAGCAGTGGCTATTTGAAGAGATGTTCACTGTCCCAGTGATGTCCCCCAGGTCCGGAGTGGCTTCAAACGGATCTGTTAAGGGATAGTTGCAAATATACACTCAGGTTTGCAGTGTTTCCAGTGACATTACTGGGAATTTAGGATGAGCCAAAGTGGGCTGTAAAGGGGGAGCAATGTAAAACAAAGCAAAAAAAAAAAAAGTCATCTAATTCACTGCCAGCTAAATCTTATGGCAGATGAAATCTGCCAAAGAGGTTTTTTCCTTGCTGGATTTATTGTGGGAAGCATCTAACAAGACTGCACAATGAATGGTTTCTTTCAGATTTATTTTTAAATACAAATAGTAATTTGTATTGCAGGAGGTACTATGTTTCTACTGCTGTGTATTACCACTTCTCATTTATTGCTTTCCTGCAGCAGTCTTACCATCCTGAATCCTCAAAATGGACAGCATGCCACATTCATGCTGCTTCAGCCCATTACCAGGCAGGTGCTGATGATTAAATATAAAAGTACAACAGGAAAGATTTGCAAATTGAGAATCAATAAAAAAATGTTAAGCATAGAGCATGCATATTAGGTGCAACAGCTGGAGTGTGCCAGGCAGGTGTTTCTCCTGGCTTTCAGTCACAAAATTTTTATTTTAGTTCTAGTTATTCAGAGGGTTTGCTCGTGAGATCCTTAATTGGTTGAGTGAGAAGTTCTCATTCCATTTGGAATACAGAAGTTCTGATCAAGATGAGGATGGTGAAGATTTATCAGAAGCATGGTGAATATTCAGAGGCACAAAAGGGATGGATGTTGTATTCTACAGGCAGAAATCTCCCATGAACCATGCTTTCTACTATAATGCTAAGTGTGGCCAGCTCGTTTCACAGTCCTTATCGTAGCAGTTCCCTCACCCTGAGAAATCTCTCACTGGAGTATTTTCCTCTCAGATGGCTCTTCATACTTTGGAGTGCCAGAAATACTTAAAAAAATTCATGGACCTCACTAAACAGTTGATTGTCAGGTATTTGAATATTACTTAGGAAATACAGATCACTGCTCCAATTGCACATAATGCCTAACATTTAGTAGACTTTTGTTTAGGATCTTTGATCCATTAAACTGTAGTGTCAGATTTTTTAGCTTTAGGAAAGAACTCTGTCACCTCTCAGCAAAGCTCTAATGCTTTTACCTCAGAAGCATCTCAAAATTCTACATATTCCTCTCCTTACACATCACAGGAAATACCACCTGTGCTATGGACATATAAATAGAAAATATCCTCACCAAGATCATCTTTTTTTCACATCAATCTGTTAATGTAATTTTCCTCTCTGCATTTCTGTGCTGACTCCTCAGGCACTGTTGCAACATACTTACCTTTCTCCAAATTTACACTGGTTTCCCACTGTCCTTTACTTGTCTCTCCCATAATTCAAGTGTCTCATTTATGTATAAGCATTTCAGGCTTTTTTCCCACATAACTTCTTTCACCAGCTGATCTCCCTGAACTCAACTAAAAGTCCTTTTCTTCTCCAGGCTGTGTATTTTCAACTAATTTCTACCATAGTACTGTTTAGTCACCTATGTAAGATTTGAAAGCCCCCTTCTATGGTTTTCTGTACCTCAGCCTCTCCACTCTTTGTGAGCTGCTCACTGAGAGGCCAGAGAATCTCTTGGTGTCTTATAGACACTAACATAAACATGAGATAAATAATTGCTGTAATATGCAAGGAAACGTGGATGACATGATTGGCTATGTGAGATTTTAATCTGTATGTAGGTGAAAGAAGAGAATAACAGTTTGTCATCAGTGGTTTTGTTAATTTCTTTCCTTTTTAGGAATAGTGCATGGGAAGAGAGCGGGTTTGCTTGTGGATTTTTTGTTTGTTTCCTTGTTTTTTTTTATTGTAGAAGAATGTTTTACAGTAAGGAAATTGTAATAGACTGAAGATGACTACAGACACTTCTGGCATCAAGGAGAGGTGCATATTGTATGACTGTTGACTGACTGATGTGTAACCATTAAATTGAATCACAGTTGCTCTTCAACCAGGAGAATCTCAAGTTTTCATGTATTTACAATTTAAGTGGAATCAAACGCTCTGGTTATGGGTGTACATATGCACACATCCATGTACACATGCACAAAACACTTGGAAAGGGGCATACCCGAGACATCATCAGTCCCACACATTCTGTTATATCACTCTTTCAAAAGCATCCCTTCTAAAGCTTCCTGCTCATAGCTGTATCTGGACCAAAGCTAAGAACAAACTAGAGACAAATTCAGGAGGTCTCATTCACACCCAACTTTCTATCTCCTTGTTTTGCTGGTTGACCTCTGGCATTTTCTCTCAGATGGCTTTGGTAACCTGAAGAATCTGTTGGAAAAACAGTTGGCCTTTGGGTCTGCCTACAGGAAAAGTATGATGGAGGTAGGAACCATCCACACCACTACTCCATTTCATAGGACAGACACACTCTAGTTATTGCTGTTTATTTTTAGGCAGTGCACAGAGGTGCTAGGTAATAGGTGGCACTTTATCACAAGCTGTTGTCTTGTCAGGCAACATGAATTGCCCAGTCTGTTGAGCAAGACGGGGCATTCTTGATCACAGGCTAATCAGTTGTGTCAGGGACTTGGTCACATTAATACCTTGGTGTCAGGGGAGGAGAGCAGGACACAATTTCCTTTTGCAGTAGGAAAGTTCTGACTACAGAAGACTAAGACACTGCTGTCACCAACAGCACCCTCAGGTAGGATAAAACTAGACTTGCAGGAACCACACTTCTTTCTTCAAAGTCTACCCAGCAATGACTCTGCATATAAAAACATGGCATGCAAGATTTAGTCTAATGTAATGGAAACCAAAATTCAGTCTCTCTGTTTTGAAATACCCCCTATGGCCTATGGAAAAAATCTTGCTGCTTCAGCTATTTTAAATGAAAAGTTTAGTTTTATGTTCTTTTTTTTTGCAACTAGCTTTACATAGAACATACATAAAATTCAACTCCCATTTACATCTGGAGACAGCTACAGAAGTCCAATAATTACTATGTATTTCTAACAAAACTAAGAACAAAAATACTTTATTAAGAATTACAAATGTAAAATTATTTGATATTTTTTTTTCTTAAAATACCTCAGAACAGGACCTCAGTAATTTATCTAGTAGTATGTTTCTAATATGTATCTGCAAGGTTTCCAGAGCTCTTTGATCAGACATGAGGGAAAACACGCTGAGTCCAACACAGGGCAAGAAAGACAATGAAGAGACTAGAACACCACTCCTATGAGGAAAGGCTAGGAGAGCTGGGACTGTCCAGCCTCAGGAATAGACAGCCCAAAGGGATCTTCATTTCTAAATATATGATGGGAGAAAAGGGAGGAGAAGCAGCCAGGTTCTCCTCAATGATAGGACAAGAGACAATAGGTGAAGGAAATTTTACCTGAATGCAAAGAAGTACTTTTTTTACTCTGAGTGTGTTCAAACATTTGAACATATTTATGAGAGAGGTTGTGGAGTCTCCATCTGGAGCAGAAAGCAATGCAAAGTTGTGTTAATGAACTGATGTAATGATCATAGAGATTTGCTTTTTCATTTTCTTTTAAATCCATCTCTTAAAGTCTCTTGTCTGTTTTTCTCAAGTCATAAATCTCTAATGAAGTCAGATTAGAAAGATTCAGAAGTATGCTACTCTCAATTTGCAGAAAGAGTAAACTAGTAACAGCACTGCTAATATTTGAAGGATTGATTCAACATCACTGCTCACAAAATTTTCTGTAAAAAATCCTAAGTTTTAAAGTTCGTTTACTACTGATATATATTTAGTGAAGATCTCTGACCAATTGCATTGCTTGCTGTTTTAGCATTCAATTGTTTTATTCAATTATGTGAATCATACATGGTTGTTTCTGAACTGTCCAAAAATGGCAAGAATATTCACCTTTTAGTGAATCTCGTTCTCATTTTGTGACAGATTTGCTTTCACTGAACATTTGTATTAATAAAGTTCAATTCAGCTTTATAAGAAGTACACTCATTTGGCCCTAGAAAACAACACTGGTGTCTGTGAGATCTGCCATCTTCTACAGGCCCCATCTTGCTCAGGAGACTGTTGCTGTGCATAGTTAGTGATGATTTATAACTTCTGATACTTGCTGTACTTATGTAAAATATCTTGAGCCTAGAGAAACAAGCCCATTTTAAGTAAGCTTATCTTCATGCCTTCCTATTCCAATGTATTTCAATATAACTGAGAGAATACATCTCTCTGGATTCTTTTATTTATAGTTAGTGATGGCAGGTATGTGGTCAGAGTGCCATTGTGGTACGAGTACCATTGTGATCTCTATCACTTGTTCAAAACCTTTTTTATTTAACTGCAGTTAAGTGTTTCTCTTAAGGAATCCAAGAGGGAGCTGTCCTCTATTACTAACAGAGATAAAGCAAGCTCTGGAGATCACTGTTGCATTCCAACCAAAAGGTCTGGATAGTATTCACTGCACAGTTTTAAGTGAACCATTCAGTCTCTTTGTACCACAGCTCCTTGGAGAAAATGCAATGTTAACACTTCTTTATTTCACAAAGGTGTTCAGGGAACACCATAAACATTTTAAGAATTTCAGAAAGTGTGTGTCTGCAGGGCAGGCTGAACCTTCTCTGCCTCCACATTGAGCTGGTCAGATGACAAGCCAGCTGTGAGCTTGTGATGGATTAACCTTGGCTGGCTGCCAGGTGTCCACCAAGCCAGTTCCTCGCTCCCCTTCCTCAGCAAGACAGGGGTAGAAAATACCATGAGAAAGGTCATGGATCAAGGTAAGGACCCAGATCTCACTCACTGACTGCCATGGTGGGGAAACAGGCTTGGGGAAATTAATTTACTTTTTAGCCAATTAACAGAGAAGGATAGGAAAAATAAAATAAAAAAAAAATAAAAACAAAAAGAAAACAAAAACAAACCAAAATCCACCTCCCTCCATCCCTTTCTTCCCAGGCTCAGCTTCACTCCTGATGTTTCTGTGTCCTCCCCACTGAGTGGTGCAGAAGGTTGAGGAATGAGGTTTGTGGTCAGTTCGTAACACTTCGTTTTTGCTGCTCCTTTTTCATCACACTGTTCCCCTACTCCAGTGAGGAGTTCCTCCCATGAGAGTGACTTCATTTGCTGCTCCAACCTGGGTCTTTCCCATGGGTTTCAGTCTTTCAGGAGTGCATTATACCAGATTTGGTACCCGGCCAGAAAACCTGCTCCAGTGTGTGCTCCTTTCCCTGGACTGCATTTCATATCCTGCCAGGAGCCTGCATGAGTTTCCATGAGATGCAACTTCTTTTGGGGCACATTCACCTGCTGTGGCATTGGGTTCTCCATGATTTTCAGGGTGGATATCTGGTCCACTGAAATTCTCCTTGGGCTTCAAGGCACAACCTACTTTGCCATAGTCTTCTCCCTGAGCTGTTGGGGAACCTCTGCTCCAGCACCTGGAGCACCTCCCCTTCCTTCTTCACTGGTCTCGCTATTTGCTCCTTCTCTCACATTTGCTCACAGCTGCAGCACAGTTTTCTTACATATGTTTTCCCCAGAGCTGCCACCAGCACTGCTGATGGCCTTGGCTCTGGCTGGCTGGGACTGGATCTGTCTGACAAGGGGCAGCAGCTCACAGAAGGCATGCCTGCAGCTTCCCCTCCCTACCAAACCTGTGCCATGTAAACTCTGATGGTAGCTTGAAGATACCAGCACAGCTGGCTGACTCCCAGTGTGCAGCTGCTTACTCCAGTGGATGCACAGCAGAGGTAGGGAACATTGTATCCCTTCCCTTCATCCAGGTGCAGGAATGTCTGTTTGGCAGATAACTGTATTTTACACCTGGGCTTCTAAAAAGCTGTCCTTCAGATTATTTTTGTTATTTGCATTACCTGAAAACAGGCAGATGCCATTCAGGGTCTAGGAGTCCGTCACGTGTGGCAGTGTGCAAACAGTTTATGACCAATATTTAGTCAGACAACAGATAACCAACAGCTACACACAGCTCAGGGAACTCAAGGAAGATGTGAGATCCTATCAAGCAAATAAATAGGCCCGGGACTGAAGTGCAGCCTCACTGTAGTTGCTATCAGGTTTTGTATTATTTGTATAGTTTCTCTTATCCCACAGATAAAAACAGGTTCAAAGGAGAAAATGAATTAGCTGGGATAGAACATCCTTCCCAGCCCTGCAGGAAGAAAATGATGAACTTGAAATGAGAGCAAGCAGGCTGGGGAGAGTGGTCAGGGACACAAGACCCTTCCAGCAGAAGTACAGTAAGTATTAGATTAAACCAAAGATGGAGAGCCTGGAGTGGATAAAACCCAAAACCATGTGCTAAAGCAATGATATTCCCAGCGTTTTGAATGCACATGAACAGGAGAGGACAGGTTTGTCTCTGACAAGGGTGAGACACAAGGCGATGACAATTTAATAATGAATTTCAGCTACAGGCAGGTTTAGGAAGAGCCTCACCCAGGCAAAGCCATGCAGAAAGGATCCACAGCTTTCAAGCCTATTCCTTAGATGAGGATATAATAAAGATTTTTTGAAGGGAGGGTCACCATGTTTATCCTGGTCTGAAGCAACATGTATTACACATTGTTATTATGATGGTGCTCATGTTCAGAATACATACTAAGGTGTAACAGTCAGAGCAGTTCTTTGTCCCGTGCCTGTCCCTTCCCTGGGTGTGTCCTTTATAGAGAGCGCCCCAGGAGACTCAAGATGGAGATGGGTGATATTAGGGTGAAATTAACCATAAAGAAAACATTTAAATAAAAATAATTAACCCAGTGTTAGAGCTATTATGGGACAGAAGAGAAATGTCAGAGAAAAAAATGTGTACCATGACTGCCCCATTACACTATAATTAGTTTATCTTTGTATAATTTATGCTTAGCTCTATGTCAATGAATTCCAGACAGAAGAAGCTCCTGGCCTACAGCAAGGCTGAAAGAGAGAGAAGCCCTGGATAGCAAGGAATTTTAAAAGGTATTTTTCTGAACTCAGATGTGTCCCATCCTTGGAAATTAAAGGAAACAGCTCCTTTTTATACAAGTTAATGGATATCAAAGTAATTATAAGCTAGGCACCTAAATATCTTCAAACATCTATGCTTAGATTTCCAATTTTACCTCGGTAGAGGTAAATACTTTTAGGAAGAATTTGGAGTATTTCTCACTGCTTATATTATATAGTCAGTCTAGTGTCTCTTGATAGGCATCAGCTGAGTTTAATGAAAAGTATTATTTATCTCAAGGGAGGTGAACAATTATTCTTTTTTCTGGTTCTCTAACTCCTTCTTCCCTTTAGAGACTAATATTTGACTAGAAAAATAATCATTAAGAGAGTTTATTCTGTTAGAAGGAGATCTAGCCCAGTTACCTGACTTAATGACACAAACATCCAGTAATATGTATATATTGATGCCTTGAAGTGAATACCAGGATGTTTTGTCCTGCAAGGTAAATATTGATCAACATGTACAGTGTATTTTTCCTTTGGATCAATACGCCTGTTTCTTCTTAAATCAATAAGTACTTATTCTTACATAGAGGGAAAGTTTGTCTCATAATTGGATAAAATTGGGTATATAGCAAATGAGAACATTTTTCTTGCTTAGCTCCAATTGTTGTAGGGATCAGGGTTCTAAAAACACAAGCCAGATTGAACATGTAAAATGCTGCATATGAGGTTCAAAAAATACTATCACTCACATCTGCTGAGCCAGTATAGTGCACATCCACATATATGACCCAGTTTTTTTGTCATAGAACAATGGTGCTTGCTGAACTCAGCTGAAGGAGTCATTATTCCACATTAATCTCTCTTATTGTTTTGTTATTTTTAACTTCTTGGAGTATTTTTCTGTGTATATGTTTAAACAACAGATACAATTTTCCAGGGAATCCTGGGACCCGTTTTGTGATCTTTCAAGCTCTGCATCCTGACTGTTGATTGCAATTGATGGTTGCGATGGATAGCCTGACTTTGAAATAAGAAAGGAGATGATAATTTGACCATTATTTCAGAACCACAGAATCTGCAGTTTCATATTTTTTCCTCTATTTTAGTAATATTTGTAGAAATCATTTGCTACAAAAGCTTTTCCTGACTTTGTTGTTCTTGTGGTTGCCAATACACGTTAATATTAGTTTAAAAAAAACAAAAAACAAAAACCAAACCAAAAAAAAAAAAAAAAACCCAAAAAAACGAAACCAAAAAACACACCAAGAATAAAATCAAAACTCTCCACTCCCAAACATAACTAGATTCCACACTTCAGTTAGGCAAAAAGGCAAACTAGCCAGCTATGAAGGTGCTAGTTTAGTCTACTGTGAGAATTTTTCTTGTAGATCTCAGGCTGAAAATGGTAATATTTCCAGGAAAAATTCATCAGAAAACAAAGTTAAGAATGCTATTTAAACATACAAGACTGACAAAATTAACCCCCTTTATGGGTATTCTCTCAGTGCCTTTCCTTCCATGAAGAATTCAGAACATAAAGAAATATCAAAAGCATTGTGATATTTGGAAAATTTAAGAATAGATATGCTTTAAAAATAAAGTAACTTCAGATTATTAACTACATTAAGACAAAGCAAGAAAAAAAAATCATGAACATGCACAGTTCTTATCTTAGGAATAAATGCATAATGAAATAATGTAATAAAATGCTACTTGCACCCTCTAAAGAACTGTAGTTAGGGTTCTCATTTCTCTCCTCCTGCAGAAATAATTAAGCAAAGTCACAACCTGTCTGCTGAGCTTGGCTTTTGAGGAGGAACCTCTATTTTAAATCTCCAGTATTGCCAGGTGAAAATATCTTCCAATTCATCAGATACATTTATACCACTACATATTGACACTTGTATCCCTCAAGAGAGTTGAGATCTCAATGTATTTTTAGTAGTTTTAATTGACTTCCCTGTGGCAAGTTAAGGTACTCTTGTTAGGACTAGTTTGCCACAAGGTTGCTGTTTTGGCCAGGATGGAATTTTCAGACTGACTAGAGGAAGGCTAGTATACAGTGGCATGGGCTTCCAAAATTCAATTAGACCATTTGGGGAGAAATAGTCTCCAAAAATGCTTTTTCCAGGGAATTCCTAAGTATAATGCACACCTTCCAGCACTTGCCAACCCATTTTATACACTGAATTTCTGAGCTCTGTGTGAGACTGCTCAAGGCTAAGCACTCTACACACCCAGAATCCCACAGACAAGGGAGATGGAGATCAAGTGGGGAGAAGTTGGCTGCTGTTGATGCAGCGTAGGAGGAGAGACTTATCCAGCAGCCCCTAGTATGAGTGGAAGAGGCACACATCTGGCAGCCCTGAAGGTAAATCCAAAACACCGAGGGAATTGTGCTTTCTTTACTTATTCTAAGGCAACTGTAGCACTTGGTCACCACTGTGTCCAGCTGTTTGACCAAAGTACTGTAAGCTATGCATGCACAAAAATGCTTATATTGCATCTTTATATTAATAATTAACTATTAGATGCCTTCAATTTTACTTTACTGTGTTATTTCTGTTCACAATTTGCAAAAGTGTAACAATTGCAAATTGGCTTGATGTGACCTCTACACTCCCAATAGACCACTTTTCTTCCTTCATGTCCTGCAACTTCCCTTCCCCACTCCCACAGGCATAGGAATTTTGAAATTATTTTCCTCTAATTCTTCCAGTTTCCCCAGTTACACTGTCCACCAAATCTTCCCTCAATCTCCTTCACACCCATCCTTTCTCCCTTCGTTACTTGTGTTAATCCATCTCCCCTGTTCCCATGCCAATTCTACAGCAGGCTCTCCCATCCTTGACTTCCCTTGCCTGGCTAGTTACCTCCTACATTTCCCCTTCATATCTGAATACATTGAGTGTACTGTCTGCAAGCACTGATAAGATTTCCTGTACTCCATTTCCACCCTAGGAGTGTCTAATCTGGTTTCTGCACCTTTTACTCCACTGAAATTGGGAACAGCTGAACTTGGTCAGATCAGAGGGCCATCTAACACAATATTCTGTTTTACACAGTAGCCAAGCCAGATGCCTGTGAAGTATAATCAGAATGGGCAAGGATATATAGAGATATTCTTCTCACCACCCCCAGCTATTCTAGTCAAAATCTCTAATGATCACTTTACAACCAATTTAACAGCCAGAACTCATTATTTTTTCCTTCTTGCCCTGTCTGCATTCTTTAAATGATCTTCCTTTGCCTTGATGGCTTCAAAACCAGGGCTGACTTTAGGTTCTCCTCCTAGTTTCATTATGATCCTCGGAAGTCCCACTTGTTCTTTAACCTTTTTTTGGGCAGACTTCTGGGATCCATCTTAGACCTCTTCATCCCATGCTCCTCCTCCAAAATAAGATGTATGGTGCTTTTCCAATTAAAGTTTTAGCTAGCAATTCCATACTGACAGACTGTCTAGTTTCTGTAATTTTCTGTTAAAACTGAAAGATTCAGCCTTCTCTAACATGCCTTTGAGAATATTTCTCTAAGCTCAGGTTCAACAGTGCCAAACCAGATGTCACTTCTCTCCCTTGGGTTCTGACCACTACCTCCTTCTGAATAATAGTATGCAAAATCAGCATCCTGCCTCTTTTCTCACATTGTCACCCAAAACCCTCATCCTGAACTCAGAACTCTCTCATGTTTTTCATGTTCAGTCTATTTCAAACGCTTGAAAACTATTTCTATACATCCAATAGTTGTTAGCTAACTCTGGGTTCTCATCCCCTTGTATCTTGATTACTGCAATATTCTTTCTTATAAATTATTTTTCATTATGACGAGGTCCATTCATGATTATTCAGAATATGGATAGAGGGTTGATTATGTTTGCCTGTCCCTTTAGCCAAATGGAATCTTTTCCTAGATACCTTCATCCACAATCCATTCCATCACTTAAAAAAATGAATCTGAGGGGTTTTTTTTAATATTTTCTGATCTATAATCTTTATTGCCTATCAACACGTAAGCTGTGATAT
>VZTT01054032.1:541-22958 GCA_013400855.1 Buphagus erythrorhynchus
CTGTACTACCAGCGGCGGCAGCGCGACCAGCAGCGCTTCGCCGAGCTGGAGGTGGTGCTGCAGGCCGAGCGCCGCGCCCGCCTCATCCGCGCCGCGCACCTGGCGCCCGACGGCGCGCACCGCACCCGGCTGCAGACCTGGCAGGGGCTCTCGCAGAAGTACTGGTGGAGAGGTGAGCGCCGCGGGCGGGGGCGGCAGCTGGCGCACGGAACCGCGGGTGGAAGGCACCGCAGTGGGTCCCAGGGTCATCCCAGAGCGCATGGCACAGGACTGCGTCCAGACGGTTCTTGACTGTCTCCACTGATGGAGCCGCCACAGCCTCTCGGGGCAGCCTGAACCAGTGCGCAGTCACCTTTACAATTTTTCCTCGTGTTCACGTGGAACTTCCCGTGCATCACTTTTTGCTTGTCGCCTCTTGCTTGGCACCACCGGAGCCTTGCTCCATGCTCCTGACACCCTCTGTTTAGATACTTATACACATTAATGCGGTCCCCTCTCAGTCGTCTCGTCTCGAGGCTGACCGAGCCCAGTTCCCTCAGCCTTTCCTTTTAAAAGAGATGATTCAGTCCCTTAATCATCTTTGTTGCCCTCCGCTGTACCTGCTCTAGCAGTTACGTGTCTCCCTTGTACTGAAGGGATCTCCGTGTGCTTTTCCTGCGGGACCAGGAGGGGACTGTCACTTGCTGAGTGACCAGTGCCTTTAAACGCCACCTTGAAGCACGTGGTCTGTGGGCAGGGACATTGTGTCACACCCCGAGAGGCAGGGCTCACTCTGCACCGTACATCTTGGTCAGCAAATTGTCCAGGGCTTCTTATCTGGTGGTGGTACTTTGAATATATGGAAACACAGGGTACAGCTGTGCCCTCCTGATCTTGCACATCACCCAGGTAAGACAGTGACATCTCAACTGTGCCGTTGGGATAGGGTGATAATCCATTCCACGTGGCCCGGGTTAGGTTTGGATCTCATTCATGCATGTGATGGTGTTCGTGTTAAAGTACTACAGTTGCCAGTGGTGGCTGGCAGTCCTGGCACTCATATTTGTCTCTTTCTTGCAATGAGAAGCTGAAAAGACCAGACTAATTGTCAGCTGGGTCCTGAGCAATATCACAGCTGTTACAAATGGTGGTGCCTGAACAGCAGTAATTCCCAATCGGGACTTTCTTTTGGCTGACTAGATATCGTGTTCTCTTTGGATTTGATGTTCTACTTTTAGCCCTAGGTATCCATTAAACAAATAGCCTGCTTTTCACTTGCCATGGGCCCAGTGTGTGTCTGTATTGCTTCTTTTGTTCTGCTTTCTTCATCCATCAGCAAGTCTGTAATTTCAGCTTTAGTTTTCCCTATTTTCAGTTGAAGGGATTTTGCTCTAGCTGCAGCTGATCCCTGCAGTCCAGATCTCATTGGCTTGAAGATCTTTTAATGTGAAAAAGGATTTGGCATCTCAAAGCTGCTATAGCAATTTTGGATAGTGGTTTCCTTGCCTTTATCTGCATTCTCATTGTCTGCCCAGCATTGTACTTCTCTGGCATCTACTCTCATCCTGTGCTGGAAACTTCCTCCAAGGGCCTCGGTGTAGGTCTTCATCAGGAGAGGGCATTCTGTATTTTTTTGATCTTATTGGTCACCTTTATTAGCACACCCCATATCCTTTTACTTCTCTTGCACTGAGAATACTAAAATTCATTCCATGCTTTCAGTTCAAGTATTATGTTTCTTACATGTGTCTCCCTTAAAACAGTGTTTTCCCTGCCATTACAGTGCTCTTTGGCTGCTAGTGCACAGCAGCTTTGGCCCAGCTGTCATCCTGACATGGACATCAGCCTGGTGTGTGTCTGTTCTGTAACTGTAAGGCAGTGGGCTGGGGAATGGCTCAGGGACCAGGAAGGGTGTTAGAGATGTGATTTACAGGCCAGAGACCTCCTGTCTGATTTCAGATGAAATCAAGGAGATGTACAAATGTTGAAATGGGCATGAATGTCTTAGGTTGCCTTAAGTCTCTGTTTTCTTGATCCTTACGGAGAGATGTATGTAGTGACAGTGCAAGTCATGCTCCGAGGAGATGTGAGCCAGCAAGTCTAAGTCTGTCAGCAAAGCTTTTGAGCTGTGCTGGATTTTGAACCACAGAGACCCAGCTGCTATATATGCTTTTATATTATCCTAGTGAAGAAAACAAATTTGGATTGAAAGCCATGCATGGAAAATGCCTTGATATCTAGAAGAGGACCCTGGGCTTAGGATCTGTTGAGTATCTGAAATTATTTACAAAATTGCAGAATGTCCTGAGTTGGAAGGGACCCACAAGGATCATTGAATACAGCTCCTGGCCCTGCACAGGACCATCCCCAAAAGTCACAAGAGTCATCCCTGAGAGCGTTGTCCAAACACTTCTTGAACTCTGTCATGCTTGGTGTTGTGACTGCTTCCCTGGGGAGCCTGTTCCAGGCCCCAGCCAACTTCTGGGGGAAGAACCTTTTCCTGATATCCATCATTAACCTCCCCTGACACAAATTCAGGTTATTTCCTCGGGTCCTGTCATTTCTATTTGGTGCCACTGGTTAAAGTCCTGGTGGGAAATTGGTTTATTTAAATTCCAAAATCATAAGCAATTGATTTCAGTCAGTGTTAATAATACATATCAGTGTCATTGTGTATAGCACAGTTGATCCCAATTTTGTAAAAGCTCTTAGGTGTGCCTTCCAATTCTTGTTCTCTTCAGGAGGAACAAGCCATTTGTGCGGGCTGAATGCAGGATTATGTTACATCATCATTACCCTGGGATTATGAGACTAAATGTCTAGATACCATTATTTTTTGTAGCCTTAATAATCTTTCTAGGAAGGTTTGCTTGATGTAGGGACGTTCTAACTGTTCTATCTCAAATTAGCAGTAGTGACATAAAATATCATGCAATGGTGTGAGAGAATCAGAATTGGTAATAATGCATCAGAGAGGGAAAGTGTAGGTGGCTGACTTTATTTTTCTTGGTTCGTATGTAATATTTTTGGTTACTAATTACCAGTTTTTGCTAATCACCTACATACTTAGTTATTTGTTTGAAGTAAATTGAATTAAGATTAGAAGCGTAATCAAGCTCCATTAATTTTTCTTAGGTATTCTTAAGCAGGTTAAAGATTACATTAAAGAATGCAGCAAGTGCCAGGAAAAGCTAGATCGCTCTAGATCTCTCTCAGATCCTTCTGAAATGCTGGAGGAGCTAGGACTTGATGCAAAATCTCATGAAGACAGTAATGAAACAGATGATGAATTGAGTAACACAGCATCAATCCCAGCTGCATCCCCAAAGCCTGTGAAGAAGAAGCCAATAGCAAAGCATGAGCTTGTGTTTGTAAGTACTATTGTTTACATCTGAATGGATTTGCATTTTCTATTACTGTTTTCTTGGTCACATACTTCTTTTCCATTGTTGTGATAATCTTGTAACAACAAGACTATAAATTTTGCCAAAGATGTTGAATGTGTAGAAATGGGATACTGGTATATATGTCATGAAATTAATTATAAGACATTATTGCTGGGAAATAAAATCCCCCTATATAGTATGCATATAGAATCCTAAGATAAAATGAATGGCAAAATTGCCAGTAGTAAAACATCACATACAAGATTCTTATGGACTCTGTATCTTTTCCTTAATAAATGATGCTATACTGATACATAAAATTCTTGTTCCTAACTGTAAGCTCACATGCACATAAAGACATTTGAATTTAGAAACTATTTCAGACTGTAGCATAGAAAAATACAGTCAAAGAGCTGTTTGAATGTGTCTTCCCATTTTTCCAGTCTGTTTTGTGATTGGAGGGAGGGTGAAACTTAAAAAAGAAAACTGTAGTAAAATTAACTCTATATTCTACAGGCTTGAACTGATTGTATGGTTGCAGGAATAATCCTTTTCTGTGTTTCAGTGTGAATGCTTAAAAAGGCACAATTTAAATGTAATGAAGTTCTCAAATGTTGTTTATGACAGGTTGACAGTAAGGGCCTTGTGAAGCAGTCATCTTCCAAACATTGTCTGTCAGTCTTAAACCAACTGAATCAGCAGAGGCTTTCCAATCAGTTCTGTGATGTGACTTTACTGATTGAAGGAGAGGAGTACAAAGCTCACAAATCTGTCTTGGCAGCCAACAGCGAGTACTTCCGAGAGCTCTTCATTGAAAAGGGAGCTGTCACTAGTCATGAAGCTGTAGTGGATCTGTCAGGTGAATTGCTGTGGGTTTCAAAGCTAGAAATCATTATATCCTAAGTAAGGTGTACAGTATTTAATTCAGTCTTTTTTGAGTGTTGAAGACAACCAAATTTTTATCTTGCTTTTTTCTCTTTTAATCTAAAAGTATTTTGTGTGGATCATAATGCAAAAGTGATCACTCTGATTTTGCCTAATCTGATTTTCCATGGACTGTGATATTTAATCTTAAAATTTCTGAGAAGCTTTTGATGGATTTTTACCTTGCCTAGGTGTGTTTCCACCTTGTATTAGTCACAAACATTAAAAAGGGAACAAAATCAAATGCTTGAATAAACAAGTGGGGTTGTTGACAAGCTGCTTGGAGAGTTGTTCAGCTTAACAAATGCTAAATTGCTTCTTATTTCTGTGAGGAAGAATTATACTTATTTCTCAGACCTGGTACATGAAAGACAGGAGACAATTCTAAAGTAAATGTACTAAAAATAGCTTTGTAGTGATGAAGAATAGTGTACAGAACATATACCTTCTGCTTTGCTTTCTCATTTAGTAACTGTCTGTCTCTTCATGAATAATAGGCATGCATGAACAAATAGGATGGTCTGGAATGTTCCCCACATTAAATACTTGATTTATTATTTATGCAACTGTGGAAAATTATACCAAATTCTTATATTTAAGCATTTCTACCTATATATCCATATTTTAATTGTTCTCAATAGCTACTTTCTTATTTTTCTACCACATCACTTGTTACTTAAGACCTGAGTACTTTCTGAATGTAGCAGATCCAGAAAGACTTTGGTTCAATTAATCTGCTCCAAAAGTACTGTGGCTCTCCCAGCATCTTGAAATATTCCTCAAAGAATACCTAAGTTCTACTTAGTTATTGGAAAAGTTATCTGAGCTTACCCACACATAGAAATTAAACGAGGAGGAAGCTGTAGTGTAAATGACGATTGAGTCCCAGTGGTGGGCTTGTTATTTCCAAGTGTGTTTTGCCCCAAGTTTCAGACTTAACTGTATCTGTATACAACTGAACTGTTGTATTCATCGTGAGATATTTTGGTGTAATTTCAGGTCATCATTATTTGCTCTAATATCTTGTTTTATTCCTGGTAGGTTTCTGCAAGTCCAGTTTCCTGCCTTTATTGGAATTTGCCTATACTTCAGAATTAACGTTTGACTTCTGTAGTATGGCAGAAGTGGCCATGCTCGCCCGGCATCTCTTCATGTCAGAGGTCCTTGAAATCTGTGAGAATGTGCACAAACAGATGGAAGAGAAACAAATTACAGTGTACCAGAAGGGAGATATTCAAACAGTAGAGTCAACACAAAATCTAGCAGAGCAGGCTGAAGTGGAGATGCAGGCCATGGATGGTATTGAGAAACCTAAACTCACAGCCAGTGAAGTGCCAGTAGTAGTGAATGGAGCTCCTTCCTCTTCTGGGACAGAGGAGACAGCAGCAACCCAGCCTGACCTCCTGCAGCCAGAGCCTCTGGAGGCCACTGTGAGTGGTCCTTCCAAGCCTGTGGAGCAGTGTGAAACAACTGAAAATTACATCAAGATCCAGCTGGTGGAGAGCATTTCAAACAGCCTCTACAACAGACTCAGCACTGAGCCATTGGCTGTGGAAGCCATGGACACACAGAGTCAAAGGAAAACTGAGACAGTTCAAAATCAAAGTGATAAAGCACACGTGGACTCTGCTTCTGAAGACTCCTCAGAGTCACTCAAGCAAAAAAGTAACGAGCAGAGCAGCTCCGGTTCCCAGTTGGAAAGCCTCACTTCCAGCCAGGACGACACTTACAAAAGCAAGCTTCGCCAGCGTTCAGTCAGTGAGGGGGGATACATCAGGTTGCATAAAGGAATTGAAAAAAACCTGCAGAATAGAAAGAAAAATCCTAAATCTGCAGTGCAGCAGGTATTCTGTCAGTCATTAGGCCTGTAGTTACCAGAGTAATTTCTAAGCTGTGATAGTTGTGCAAACGAAATTCCTAAAGCATTGACTTGGCATGAGTATTCCTTCCATATTGAAGGTCTGTAGAGTACTCAGTGGCCACAGTCTAAGTTGAGTATCTTCTCACAGCTTCTTATGGTTGGACAGAAGTTGTATCATCTCCCCAAAATTCTTAATGATCTGTGAATTTAATTCTGAGCTCACTCGTGTATGTCAGTCATAGATATATGCGTTCATCTATTAGGGAAGTGAGATCCTACTTGACAACAGCATTAGGAATGAGAAGTTTTACATCCCATGTAGATCTTAAGATGTAGTCATTAGTCACAATAATGCTTTCCTGCTACCTTCTGATTTGGGTCAGTTAAGAGAAAGGTTCAAATAGCACTGGTATTAAAAACTCTAGCACCTGAGCATACTAAATATTTAGTAATTGAACTAGTTCCAGTTAAAATTTTTTCTTAATGGAAGTCTTATTACTCTTTCCTCTTTGAGAGCCTTTCTTCTTTCAGTGCCTATGGATAGCTGACAATCATCTCACTGGGTATTCATGCATTTAGTTTGTGACAGAGTGCACTTCACTGCATGTTGTCAGTCTTCTGAAGAACTGTTAATTTCCAGAGGAGTCCTGAGAGTTTTGCATACTAGAGCCACCAGTCCCACACAGGGGACAATAGTTTGTTATCATTGCAACACCCTGATAGATAGAAACTGTAGCATTAGTGTCTTTTTACAGATGGACAGCTTAAAGCCCAGATGCTAAAACTAGTGCAATCAAAATACTTGAGCAACCAATTTATGCTGGAGAGTGCCAAGGTTTTGTTCTGTTTTGGGAAGGGGAGTGTTTACTTTTGGGAATAGTTCCTGTTAATGTATTTTGCAGTTTTTAAATCCAGCTTCTTGACAGGTGAAGTGCACAGACTTATGGAAAAAAGAAGCTGATTTAAATGATTTCTCAGGATTGGACTCAGGAATAAGTTTCTGCTTTCCAACCTGTTTTGTGTCACAGTTATGTCAAGACAGACAGGGCTGGTATCACCCCTAGCCCTTTAGCTGGCATTCCTTCCAGTCCTTTATTTACAAACTCTACATGCCTTCTTTTACAGACCTTTTTCTCACATAACTCTGACTGACTGAGCTCTCACGTAACTCTGACTCCTTCTCTCATTGGCAGCTTCACACAGTACTGATGCCTTGTCTTACAGGCAGGACATTCCTTATCTGACTCCTTCTTTTATTCTGCCTGACTGGCCAACCCCAAGCTGTCCCTTTCTCTGTCACCTAACCCTGACTGTCCCTCACACATCTTCTCANTCACCTAACCCTAACTGTCCCTCACACAACATCTTCTCACCATATCTGTCCCTTACCTCCTCACAGCACAGCCAGCAGACTCCCAGCCTCATACTCCAACTCAAACTGCAAGTGCCTCTAATGGTGGCCAGCTAACCCACTCCTTTATGTCCCCCAAACTGATTGGCCAGACACAGACGTTTCCACTCTTTGGTAATCAGTACAGCTGCAAGTCATTGGTAAAGATTCCCTCCTGCACTATCCTTTTAGCCTAACTCTCCACAGTTTTGTAGCTTTTGGTGTTTTGTCTTGTGCATCTCTCAGCTTCCCCTATGGCATGGGACATCATAGAAGCTTTGGGAAGGAGATACTCTCCTAAGTTCCCAGTTTTGATGCTGGGAGAATAAAAGGAAAGAGATTGCAGGAAAAGTGCTGCTAATTTAAATTTCAGTACTTGCACCTGGCATGGAGATATTGGGCATGAGGTGTGCTTTGTAGGAATTATTTTACTAATAATGTACTGAACAAAATTATTTTTGTGGCTTCACAATTTAGCCAAGTTTGCACAAGTTTTCAGAGCAACAGGAAAAATTTAAAAAATACATCAAAAAGTTTTCTCTATGTCAAGTTTCAGTTTGGTTTTCAGAGGCATGGAAGGGCTGGCATGTTTTCAAAAACTGCTTGATACCTCCCTTGTTGGGAGAACAGGATGAAGAAATAGGGATGCTTGTACTTCCTTCCCTTGCCTTATTCTCAGGAACCCAAAGGGGGCACATCTGATACAGGACATTTCAACCTGATCACTTAGAATTTAGCAGCAAGTTTCTACAAAGGAAGATGAGATTGTCAGCTCCAGGTAACACTGTCGATACCACCTAATAAAAACCCACTAGTGCCTTATTCCTAGATAAAAAATCTCTAGGAAAGCTGGAATGCTCTCAACTTGATAGAAATCCTGACTGGCAGTACTCTGTGGTTCTTCTGTAGCTGTCCCGTAGCTGTCACTTAGGCAATTACTCAGGGCTGAAGACTTCATTGTCCCTGAACTGGTAAGTCCCTGTGTGACCATCATCATAAGTTCATGGTTTTAAAAAAAGCATGTTTTTTCACTCACCTTGAGACCTGTATTTTGTAGTGAACTGAAACAAGATAACTTTTGAACAACTAAGTCAGCTGAGCAAACTAAGAGGTATTACAATAACACAGAATATCAGCTTTTAATACAAACTTTCAGACAAGGTATTAAGAACAGTGCAGTAAAATTCATTCAGAGGTTCTGTTTTTCCAACCTAGGTTGCCATGAAGCTGGTACAAAGAGGGAAAAAAATGAAACAGCCCAAAAGAGACACCGTGGAAAATAATGAAGTGGAAGCTCAGCACAAATGCACTGACTGTGGAATGGTGTTCCAGCGGCGCTATGCACTTATAATGCACACACTGAAACATGAAAGATCTAAAGAATATAAATGCCCAGTAAGTTGAGGGGTTGGGGGTTTTTTTCTGTGTAAACTTTCATCTTTACGAAAATTAATTCAGTAAGTATATTAGTAATTATTTTTTGTTACCTTTTTTGGTACATATATTTATTTTCCTTATGGATTTCGGAGTTGGATACAGCCTTGATCTGGCTGGGGTGAGGTAGAATGGAGTGCAGCCACTTGGCCTGACAGCAGTGTGTGACTTGCTGCTCAAGATAGTGTTAGCATGAGATTTACTTTTAACCTACCAGTAAATTTGTGTTTAGTCTGGACTGGAAGTTAGTCTCACTGGGGAGTGATTAGTGGTTCTGTCAGTAGCCATAAAATAAAAATCTACAACTGTTCATTAACCTCAGAAAAAATGGCTGTTGGAGTTGGATTATAGATTTAGCTCATATTATTGTACTTAAAACGTTTGATGACTTCTGGATTTATTTTTTTTAATAATTCAGAGTGTTATATGCAAAGTAAAGTTGTAATACTTTGTGTCCCAGTTGTGTAAGAAAGAATTCCAATACGGTGCCTCCCTGCGGGCCCATCTGGTGCGGCACACGCGGAAGACGGAAGTTACCGCTGCCGCTCCGGGTGCCGAGGGAACAGGCGTGGCCTCGGTGAAAGGGAGAACCAAACGGGAATTCGTGTGTGACATATGTGGGAGAACTCTGCCGAAGCTCTACTCTCTCAGAATACATATGCTTAAACATACAGGTGTCAAACCCCATGCATGCAAGGTAAAGTCCTTTTGCTCTCTGATCACATTAGTCATGTTTTCTATTACCAATATTTTGGTATTGATGCTCTGCCCTAAAATTTATGTTAATCTTGGTCACTTCACAGTAGGGAAGACAAGTGTAACATTCATGATGAAATTGCTTGCAGTCCAAGAGTGAGAAAAATAGAATGAGTTTGAGTTGAGCAAGTTCATATTCTTGTGTCTAGAAGAATGTCTTCCTTCGATTATTCCTTTTTTTTAACAGACCAGTTCTGTCACTGGTGCAAAATCACAGGCTTGACCATCCTAGTTCCCAAGAAATACAAGAGATTTCATTATGTTTGAATTCAAACACCTATTACATAATTAGTTTTTTTTGTCCTATTCCACCATATATGGATGTTTTTAGGTTTGTGGAAAGACCTTTACGTATAAGCATGGATTAAAAATGCACTTAGCTCTCCATGAAGTACAGAAACAGTTCAAGTGTGACTTGTGTGAAAAGTCTTTTGTCACAAAAAGAAGTCTTCAGGAACACATGAGCATTCATACAGGTAAGTGATGAGAAAGGGAATACTTTTCCTTTGCTTGGCTATTGTATGCTGCTGAACTTTAACATTGTTCTTCAGTGTCAAAGGAACTGTTTAAAAAAATAAATGGTAGTTTTTTCTTTTTCTTCTGGTCAGGCAGAAGAGACCAGCGGTAAATAGTCATTTTCTGGGGCTGTTTTACCATAGTTTAATGTTATTATGCAAATGTTCTATACAAGAACGGGGAATTGTGGTTGGTCTGTTCCTGTGGTTTTATGTACGTATTTAATGCCTGTATCATGTCAAATCAAAAGAAATAGGCAACAGGCTGGACTGTTCCAGTGCACTTAATCTTCCAGCCTCTCCTTTTAGAGGAAAACATGCTAAGTTAAATCTCTCAGAATCTCCATATACATTTTTTTAAGATTATTTGTACCAACACTGACATTTTATAAAGCCTAGTGTCTTGAAAGATCTTAGCATGTGAAAGATGACAATATAGTAATTTAATACAAGCAGAGTTTTAAAGTTGTAATTTGTAAAGATTGTCTATGTTTCCGCTTTTCTGCGCTGGGCGGAATCAAGAGAGATACTCAGGAAAATTTGTTCCTGAAATTAAGGAATTTATATTAGTTGTCATCACTCCTATGTTGATGAAATGGAGCAGAAACTTGTATTTTAAGGTGTTTTTCCACAAATCAAGATATAAGCAATAATGAGCAATGCTGTATTTCTGAAGAAGTTGCATAATACATTAACACAGTTAGTTGTGGTTTTTTTTTACCCAAGAGGGCAGTTTTTTAGGCTGCTCACTTTTCCTCACTAAGTCACAGTTGCAGTGATGTACCTATGTTTAAAAACATGAAATAAAGTAATTTAGAGTTGCTACTCTCTCCCCTTGTGTATTATTACACTAGCACATACAAAATACACTTAGAAATTCCATCAGCGTATAATTAAACAAACTTCTCTTTGTAGTACTGCTCTGATTACTTAAGATAAGTTATATATGAATTAAAAACCTGTCTCACAAAGCACTCCTTCCAGAGAAATGGAAGCCTGACTTGGTAACATGTTTTGTTTTGCTTTGTTTTTGCTAGGAGAATCCAAATATCTTTGCTCCATCTGTGGAAAATCTTTCCACAGGGCATCAGGACTCAGTAAACACATAAAGAAACATCAGCCAAAGCCTGAAGTTCGTGGATATCAGTGTACTCAGTAAGTCACGTGATAGGTGGTTTTGGTGAACTTATTTTCTTAGCATTAATGATCCTAGTAGTTTTCAAGATTAAAAGCAGCTCCTTGTTGTAGCATAAAACTGTTCCACTGGCCTGGGATAAGACTTCTAAAGCATGAGAATAAAAAATGCATTTTTGTAAATACATGTGCTGGAGAGCAAAGGTTTGGTTTTAAGCTGTTACCTTGCTCTAGTTTCATGCAGCTGTTCTCCAATGACTTTGCACTGTAATTGTGCTATAATCAATCGCTATGTGGATGTACAGCTTTTTTGTAGGACAGATAAAAGATGTAAGGTTGTAAGAGGCCAAGGGCCTTCAGCCTGGTTTTGCCCTCTTGTAGTGTGGTGGTGGATTTCAGTTTGATTTGCAGCTGTCCTGTAGAGTCTGCAATGTCCTGCACTTGTGTGCAGTGTCTGCTAAAACATGCTGTGTGTAGGAGACAGCTGGGCAGGAACATTGCAAACTGAGACTCACTGACTGTTGCAGTTCTCTTGATTATAAACATATATGACCACTTAAATGTTGCAATAAATGGCATTTATTTTTATTATTAATGGCATTTATTAGTGTTTAAATGATAGCATTGTGAACTTCAGCAAAGCAGAAACTGTACCTGGAAAGTGTGTTCTTAGTGCATTAGCAAAACATACATGGATACTTTTTCCATGACCAAGCAGACTATGGGGAACCTTTCAAGTGCCCTGCAGAAGAACTCTTGTTTCTAACCTTTAATTTTGGAACTCGCAATGAGGTCCCTGGGAAGCTCTGTCAGATATTAAGGGGAGTGGTACAATATGATTGCCTGTAGCAACTCAAGGTTTTAAAGAAACAATAATCTAAAGAATTGCTTAAAGTATCTCAGTGCTGCTGCATGCTAGCAAAAATATTTTCTAAATTATGAAGACTTGAGTTCTGTTAGCAGTGTTTTTATTTAGTGGTTTTTCATGCTAGAAGTATTAATTCTGAAAATACAAAGAACAGAGCTAATAGGGTGCACGGACACTGTTTCATGAAACATAGTATGGAAAGCAATTTTAGTTTTGATGGTGAAATATATTTATAAAACAGAACTTTTTTACTCAAGGCAGTAGGGCTGTGGATGCAAGAGATCACCTTGATAGAGAAGAAATTTTGACTCCCCAGCTTTTTCAAAACAGACACAGTCCTTGCTGCTTCTCCAGCAAAGTTCTCTACTGAGGATATAATTCATGTTGTCACCAGTGGTTTAGAGAGCTTCACTAAGCAATGACCAGACTTCAGTTTTTTTAGTTTGGTGGCTTGGAATGGAAACCTCCCTGTCAGGCTTCAGTCTGAACTTCTGGCCCAGTTGAGCAAAGCTGACCATGAGTTATTTTCCTAAAATGTTCCTGGAAGCTTTGCAGTGAAGTATGTGTTTGATTAAATTGCAGTAATGCATGACAGTGTTAAAGGGTGGTGGTTGCTTGAGTTTTTTATTTGTCTAATGGCTTTTCCAAATAACGCAATCCTTGAGGAGAGAGCACCAAGTGCCAACCCCATTCAAGCCCCTGAGGGTCTTTCTGATATTTTTTACATGGATATGCAAACTGAAGATCCCTGAGAGCTCCATTTGAACTGGAGCAGTCAGACTTTCCAGCCGAGGAGGAGGAGGTTGTTTGGGTGGCTCAAGGACTTTTATTCACTTTTTTTTCCTCTCAAAGGCAAAGAAGACTTTTGTTCTCTCCAAAATGCCCATTATTCAGGCAATGTAATATCAGATGTTTTGTTCCTGTATAGAAGCTTTTCTCATTTTCAGATTCCACTGGATACTGTGACTTCTGAGATTCCCTCATTCCAGTGGTTGATCCTAGAGAAGTTGAATCATCCACCTTTGCTTGCTGGCATTGCTCTGCTTCTGTCCTTTCTTGAAGTCATGCAGCTGTATGTTGTTACATGAGGAGGAGAGAGAGCTGAGTTTCCTTCAAAGGCAGAAACCATGTTTTTGATTAGACCAAACTCTGTAGTCTTCATACCAAGAGGAGCTGTATAGTCATAATATGGCAAAGTATAAGTGAAGGAAAATCATAAGTTAGCCTGGGTTAAGATGTGTACAAGCAGCAAGCTAAAGAAGGAGTATTGATACTTTCAGATGCTTTCTTGCAGGATTATGAATTTCAGTTTATAATTTCTAAAAAAAACTTATATTTGAGCATTAAAAACAACAAATTCCAGTTATCTTTGTGTCAGTCCTCTTTGGTTAAGGGAAGAAACAGCTGTTAGAGTCTTCATACATTCATATGGTAGGATACAAATTTCTGATCTCTCCCAGTTGGTTTGCCTTTGATTATTCTCTGTAAAAACTGCAGAAAGAATATAGTTACTCATTAACAGACAAAAGGGTGTCAGAGGTCCTCAAGTTTTATTCCAGGCTTTCAAATAAGCTGCTGGTTTTTTTAATTTTTCCTAGTTTAGAATGGGTTTGTGCTTCAAATAAGTACTGATGATGCAGCAGGTGCTCTCAGTCTTCAGTTGCCATTAAAGAAGAGGGTCCCAGTGCTGTTGAAATCAGTGCCTCTCTTGTATGGAATGCTAAAACATTTGCTGTTACAGGTGTGACAAGAGTTTCTATGAAGCTCGGGATCTTCGGCAGCATATGAATAAACATTTGGGTGTGAAGCCATTTCAGTGTCAGTTCTGTGGAAAATGTTACAGCTGGAAGAAAGACTGGTATTCTCATGTGAAGTCTCATTCTGTCACAGACCCTTATAGGTAAGAGGAAATTAATTTAACAACTGAAATGTACTAATCAAATGAGGTTATAGAGATGCACAGCCTGCCAACAAGGCACTGCCTAGTCCTCTTTTAAAGTACCAAAGGATTGATGGTGTCTGGGGTCTTGAGTACTTGAGGATGGATGGTGACTTTTAATAGCATGGGTTATCTGCTAACCTGGGACACAGTGCTGGAACTAAGATGTGAAGTCATAAGAGGATAAATACAATCAGTGATGTTAGAAACTTATGTGATCTCACTTCTCTAGAATGATAAGTGGAAGCTTTGTGGCTGTGGATAACAGGAAATGTAGTTCAGTCCAACAATATTACTTCTAATTATGGAACTACTTACCATATAAGACAGTATTGCCATTAAACTTTGCCTATCATAAATAAAGTGCATTTTGGCTTAAAAGACATACACGTACAATAGTGGTTTTAATAGATTTCTCACTTAACACATTTTAGATGTAATGTGTGTGGAAAAGAATTTTATGAGAAAGCTTTGTACCGAAGACATGTAAAGAAAGCCACACACGGTAAAAAAGGAAGAGCAAAACAAAATCTGGAACGAGTCTGTGAGCACTGTGGAAGAAAATTCACACAACTCCGGGAATATAGGAGACACATGAACAATCATGAAGGTATGTAGAACACAAATAGTCATTACATCCCTCAACCCCTAAAAACACAATGTGCAAGAGGGTAATTGTTTCTGTGAGTCTGTGTGTGTCTGGCAAGACATGGGGGTTTTTTTTGACAGATTCTCCAGTTCTGTGCAAATCCTGGTTTGGTAACTTGCTACCAGTGATTCCCAGAAGTTGCTGTTGGGGTCTTTCTAAAACTCCAGTCATGCACAGGGACTGTGCCACTTTGTCCTCAGAACCTGAATAGAAGAGGAACATTTCTATAAGTGATTAAGAGGGGTGAATCTGGCAAAGAATTGGATGCACTAAAACATTCTCCATTTTCAAAGGTGCACACAGCTAACAAAGTACTCTTCAGATAGGAGAATGATTGGCCTAAGCTAAAAAAAAAAAAAAAAAAGGATCAATGTTGGAAATCGTTCAACTTCTTAATTTATGACAAGTGATAGACTATATGATGTTTGGGGAAAATATGAAAACATTTTATATTTTTTGTTAAAGAATTATGTGCAATTTTATGTTAGATGTCAAGTGTGAAATTGATTTTTTAGTATTTGGTTCTTTCAGCTGTTTAGGGAGTCTTATGTATTCTCCTGTCCTGGGGCAAAACTCACTTTGATTTTTGAAGCATGTTTCCTTTTAAAGAGCTCTTAAGAGTAAATCTGACAGCTATCTAAGTATTGAAATAGAGATTTTATGTTTGTTTCTAAACAGAGAATGTGTCCTGTAGTAGGTACTTAGCCTAAATCTACAGTAACTGTCACAGAGGAAAAGCCAGTAGTGAGATGATGTTTGTCACCATCCACACACCCTGTTAGATATTACAGACCACAGAACTCAGATGTTATGAGGGAAGATAAGATTATATGAACATCAGGTGCTGTATTTGAATATATGCAGTGTGGAAGAGGAAGGGTAAAGCTGAAGTGTACAGGAGGATTTACAGAAGCAAAGGGCGACTAGAAATCTAAGTGACAAACTCTGTGAAGTAAAACCTGGCTTCAGAAAGGCATCAAAATGATCAGAATTCCATTAAGCAGTGTGCACTTAAAATAAGGTAGAAGCTGCATTAAAAGGGATCTTGAGAAGTTTTTGAAAGTGAAGTGTTGGATTGGGTGGGCACTTGAGGAAAAGCTCACCACTGAATGCATTATGCTTGCATTGTATCGTTACACAGAAACAATGGCAAACAGGATCTCTTTCTTACATGGCACACATCACAGCATTGCTGTGTTCTTGCCCACTGCTGCTGGTGGCTCTTTGCGAGCTCTGGGTCAGCTTTGCTCGCTTTCCCCGCGCAGGTGTGAAGCCCTTTGAGTGCCTGACGTGCGGCGTGGCCTGGGCGGACGCGCGCTCACTGAAGCGCCACGTGCGGACGCACACCGGGGAGCGGCCCTACGTGTGCCCCGTCTGCAACGAGGCCTACATCGACGCACGGACCCTGCGCAAGCACATGACCAAGTTCCACAGGGACTACATACCCTGCAAAATCATGCTGGAAAAGGATACTCTTCAGTTCCACAACCAGGGGACGCAGGTGGAGCACGCCATCAGCATCTTAGCGTCAGACGTGCAGGAGCAAGAAACCGAGATCAGCTTTGGCGCTGGGGAGGGCGAGACTGTGGTAGTGACAGGAGAGACACTCGAAGCCATCGAAGCAGTTGCAGCTACTGAGGAATGCACGTCAGTGTCTACCCTTTCTGACCAAAGCATCATGCAGGTGGTAAATTATGTGCTGGCACAACAGCAAGGACAGAAAATAGCTGAAGTGACCCAGGCCATTGAAACTGTAGAAGTAGAAGTGGCCCATGTAACAAAGACAGAGCCAATTTAGTATATGAGAGAGCAGGAAGAGTAAGGTTCTGTATCTGTGAAAGCCAAATATTTAATGGGTTATCTCAGACTTTCAGTCATGCCTGTTTTCAAATGGTTAATCCTTATTACTCAAAGTTGTGATGACAGAATACTGCACCACACATTAGAGGGAAAAAGTACCAATACTCCAGTGGGTCAAGGCTTTGAAAGCTAAGATTTCTATACTGGCTATAACTTAAAAAAAAAAAAAAAAGGTTAAAATAGTGTTTTTGTGTCATGCAGTATCATACTGTAAATTTGAAAAATAAAAAGGAAAAACATATAAAAAGGCTGCACTAAAAACTAGAAATGCACAGCTATTGGTAGCTTTTTTGTTTGTTTTGATGTGCATTTCATCAAGTTTGTGAGCAAATTACCTGTATTAGATTCTGTCTGTTTACTCCCGAGACAAGGGAGGTGGTGGAATGCTTTACGTAGGCTTGTGCTTCATGTGGCATACAGAAAAACTGAAGCTTTTTTCTCTGGGCAAATGCACCATTGGTAGTTAGTGAATCCCAGTTCTGAAGAACTTACTTGAATTCCTGGCATGTGGGTGGCTTGTCCAAGGTTCAGCAAAATGCTGTAAAATATTTTATAGATAATGGGCAGGGATCTGCTGATTTTGATTCGAGGTTCTCCAAGATGGTTGTGAATTTAAGTTGACCAGAGGACAGCCCACCACAGGGAGACTGCTTAGAGAAGTAAACTCCTTTTCTTTTGTAAGGGAGGAATTTACACTGCAGCCTCTGTGCACGGCCACGTTTAGCTCCATGTTTGTTTGGAAGCTATTGCCAGCACTGATGTATGAACCCAAAGCAGGCAGCCAGATGGTGGATGCTTCTAATTTTGCTTTACATTTGATGTCAAAACTGTCAAAGGAGAAAGGTCTAATGGCACACTTCTTTGGGAACTGGAAGTCCAGCTAGTTACAGATTGATCTTGTCTTGTATTGAAAGGAGGAGCCTTGCTAATTCCCAAGTAGGACATATGACAGTATCAAGGTAGAGAAATATGAAAATCTTAGGATGGGGTAAAAATTAAATTTGTCTCAAAATTACCAGAATCTCTAGAAGACCTTATTACTGCTGCTTTAAGAAAAATATTTCTAGGGCTGGTTGATACCTGGTGTTACACCACATAGTTGGAAAAATCCTTACGGGGTGTTCCTGCAAGTGTAAATGACAGCTGTGCTTGACCCAAGTTTCCATGTCCCTGGTTTAATACCACAAACAGGGCACACCTTAATCTGTATGAGGTGTGGGTTCCTTTGTTGCTGCATAGTTCTTTAAAGCAAGCAGCATGTCTGTCAAGGAAAGTGCTTTGCATGTGAACAATCAGAGCTGTAGTCTTTAAATTCTTCTCAGAAATAATGGTTATCACATGTTTCCTAACCTGGACAGCAGCAAGATACCTGAGCAGCCAGAGACTTGTAATATTGCAGGGTAAACTTCATAAATAAAGTGACATGCATATAACTCTGATACCTATAAAACAGATCCACTGAACAAAATTTCAGCAAACCCTATGGCAAAGTAACCACCTCATTTGAATTAGTGAAAATTTCTACTTTTCATCTTATTTAACTATGTGGATATCTATCTATTAAGCTACAGAATGGACTGTTCTTTTATACTTTGCAATTCTGTAGATAAGCAGTTGTTGAAAATTTTTAATTTTTGAGTTGCTGTCTTGGATCCAAATTAATTTGTAGATGCCTATTTCAAAAGTCAGGGTCTTATTTCAGAGAAATAATGTAGTTATTTATATATCCTGCACCCCTTTACAATTGTATTATTTTCTAATTACCAAATGGAGTAAAACTAAAATGAATATTAAAAAAAAAAACAAACTACTAGCTATAACTTGAATTTTTGTATGGTAAAGAATCTGGAGATAGCCATCCTGCTTAAAATTAAAATACTGCCATTATGATGGAAAAAGATTAAAAAGAGCACTAGGTAAACCTGAAAACTTACTTCAGTGTTTTTATCCTAAAAATAATTATGTATTACTAAAGTGAAGAAGTGTTCAAGGAAAAATAGCTGTAAATAGTGCTAGAACATTATTTGTATATTTAGTGTGTTACCTTACAAAAAAGAATATTACCAGCACCTTAGTTTAATCTTTGGTGCATTTATTTATTTGCCCAACCTATGGAAGAAGCAAAAGTGAATCTGAATTTCAGAGCCTTCTTATCCACTGTCAAAATGCTTTTACTGACTCAATGATCTGCTGTTTAAAAACAACACCAACCAAACTAATCACAAAAGGTTGTTTTCTAAACAAGATCCAGCCAGGAATGTCAAAGCTGAATGTTGTGGCACCCCTTTCCTAACATGCTGTGCCTTACCTTTTCAGAACGGCCTGAGGTAAGTAGGGAGTGTCACTCTTGGCTTTGCTGTTCCCATCTGTGTGGAGTTGCCTTACGTTTTTCTGTGGACTTCAGCACTTAAGACATTCACTACCCTTCTGCAAAAGTCAGACTGCAAATATGCAGTTGGTATTGGATTTTTTAAAAAATAATGAGAAGTGTCCATTCATTAAGTATTCCTAGTGAATTCCTGTACATAATGAATCAGATTTGTACATTCTGCTGTTTTTATTTAGTGTTAGATGTATAAAGTTCTGGTTATTTCTGTCATCAAATAAACTGAGCTCTGCCCTCAATTGCTCTTTCAAGAAACTTTCTTTTTCTCCAGAGAAAGAAGGTGTTGCAGATTCCTCTTCAGTATTTCACTTTCCATATACAGTCAGATTCTGGTCTGGATAGTTCTAGTAACACCTAGTTACTAGAATCTAGTACTACCTAGTTTTTTAATTTTTGCTTAAGGCTCAAAGAATTATGTTGTATGAGGAAAGGAAACACACTGCCCTCCTGAATTGTGTCAGAACATGGCTGTACAAGAGCACAGTGCTAATGAAACACTGTGTATATTGATGCTGAAATTGCTTTGGCTGCAAGTCCTCAGGATGGGTGAGGTGTCTGCTCGGCTGCCTGGTACCCAGCTGTAACCATTTTGGTTTGTTTCTGATGTTATTTCTCTTGACTTGGGTGTCCACAACACTGCAGCCCAAAGCAGCAGCAACCAGCCCACAGCCCTTGGCCTCTGCCCTGGGATGGGTATTTGAGCAGGGGTTGTGGTGTGTAAGTTGTCCTTCAGTGTCAGTCTCCTCGTTGAAGATGAGCTGTGTACAGCTGCCTCCAGGTATGGGAACAGTGTCCCATGCCTTTCCCTTTGCTGTTATGGGAACTTCAAGGCAGCACTGATGTTGCAGAAAGCCTGATTTTCTTCTGTGGTTCATCCTAAGGGAATGCTAGGAGCTTTTTAACTCCTCTATGAGCCCCTGTAAGTAAACAAGCTTAAGTCTGTAATTAAAGAAAAAAAGTGGTGTTTTCAAAAGGCTGATTGCTGAAGGTGTAAGGTAGGCTTCTCTTGAACAACTACTGCTCCACAGGGATGCAACCACAAATGCACAACAGCCAAGGGCTGTGTGGATATTTTTTGCTCCACTTTGTTTCTACTGGAGTTACAACCACATCATTCCTTGCTTTTAAAAGAAGCACCATGAATTTCTACAGCACTGTGTATAATGATGGCATTCAGGAGCCAGTCTTACACCTGTGGCCAACAACGTGGTGGAACCTCCCAGCATCTCTGGAGCAGCTCTTAACCAAGGCCTGTTCTCCTGCAGAAAAATTCCAGCTGCTGCAGGCAAGAGGCCCTGGTCACTCTTTTGTCACCCTCACATGCAGGGCTGTTGGGCAGCATCCTTAAAAGTCTCGTGTGACTTTAAAGGACTTAGCAAAAAGGAAGTTTTTCTTGTTCCCCTAGGAAAAGTTTTGTGCTGCAGGCTATGCCTCTCAGGGGTCAAGTGCCTTGCCTTCCTGCTGAGTTAAGTGGTGCTTTCAGATGTGGAGTAGTGCAAGCACTTCTTGTCATGGCTTTAAATTTTACATGTGAACAGGATTGTCACATGAGCACCTGAGTAACAGAACCCCTTTAGGCCCTTGTTCTAGTTACCTTTTGAGTGCCTGCAGCTGTAGAGATGCCACAGCCACGCTTCCGTCACCAAGGCACTGCTGTGATTCTGTAATGAGCTACTGAGCATCAGCCAACACCTTACATGCAACTACCATGTTTACAAATTAGGGGAAGGTGGGGGAGAAAAGGAGAGAGAATACGTTTTTATTAAAACTTGTATTAACTTTAGATTAATAACTTGTACTGCCAGGAAAACATCAATACGAGCTCATGACTTCAAGTTTCAGTGGAGCTCTTGCTACAGAACCACAAACGCTTTTTGTGTATCCATCTCATCAGTAAATCCAAGAAACAAATTTAGGAACTGAGCCACAGGCCGAGCAGAGGTTTTCCAGAGTTCATTCCATGCTACTGCATCAAGAAGTCCATGCTCCGATTACCAGCCACTCCTGCCTCCTCCTTACCCAGCCTGAGGGGCAGCTGGCATTGGAGTGTCCAGACCTCAAAAAGCTGCAGAGGTTTGGGCAGTACATCTTGGGCTCCCACCACTGCAGAATGCTAAATGCAAGTTTGCAAATACAAACTGGGCATGCTGTGTCCAGAGTTAAAGTGTAACAGCGGCTGTTCTGTGCTTTTAATTCCATGGAGAACTACGCACTACCCCCAGGTAATGGCTCCACATTATTAGGCATGAGCAGCTTTCCTAAATAAGCACTATATAAGACGCCAATAGACAACAGTAGATCTTTTTGTTAATGAAACCAGAAGAAATAAGGGATGTGTTAATAGGATAAGGTAAAAAAGCAGACTGTTAATTACCCAATATTCATGGTGTTCTAGTGAGTCGTGCCAGAGACACTGGACAACAAATTCTGGTGAGTTTAGAACATAACCTTCCCTTTTGTAGCTTAAGGGCAGAACTACTCAGCATTCCTCAACTTGTAGTTATATAAGGAATTAAAAAAAAAAAAGAACTTCCTTGCAGAATACCCTTTAGGGCTACCAAATACACAAACAAAAGCCTTCTTGAAACCCTGTGGCTTCTCCAAACTGATTTATCTTATCTTACAGCAGCCTATAAAGAGTTCTAGTGACACCAGTGAATTCCAATAGTTAAAGCTGACTTTTCCTCCCAAGTCTCTTAGGAAAGCCAACTTTAGTAAAGCCACTGCCAACACAGGGAACTCAGCAGAGTCCTGTGAGTTCTGATAAAGGGGTGCTGTATAAACCTGGCAGCCATGGAGATGAAGCACACCAGGCCTGATGGCAGCTGTGGCTGCTGCCATGGTGCTCCCAGGACTGTAGTTGGTTTTGCCAAAGTTCAATGAATACCAGGAACTGGGTCATCTCCGATATGGCACAAGCTGTGAACTGGCACCCCTTCCTTCCTGCTGATAAAATCTTCATTATGAGAACCTGGACAATGCACCTCCCATGCTTTAAAGGAATAAAACTGGGTAAGGGGCTACACCCAGTACTGCCTGAAACAGCCACCAGCAGTTCACCACACTGTTTGGTGGGGCTGGTTTTTTTTTTTANAACAAAAAAAAAAACTCTCTGCATGCAAAAAAAGCATGACTACTCTAACAAGAGCCTACAGCTTCAAGTTAATCCCAGCTAACATTTGCCTTAATGATACTGTTCATATCAGTCAGTTTGTTCTCGCAAGCATCAGACTTGTTAAACACCAGCAGACACCTGGGAGTGACAAAATCCAGCCTGTTTGGCACCCAGTCCTGAGGAGACTGAGGCCATCCTGATGGATTTGCTCCCATGATGCA
>VZTT01054032.1:24973-38892 GCA_013400855.1 Buphagus erythrorhynchus
TCAAGTTAATCCCAGCTAACATTTGCCTTAATGATACTGTCCATATCAGTCAGTTTGTTCTCGCAAGCATCAGACTTGTTAAACACCAGCAGACACCTGGGAGTGACAAAATCCAGCCTGTTTGGCACCCAGTCCTGAGGAGACTGAGGCCATCCTGATGGATTTGCTCCCATGATGCAAAGAGAAGGAACACTTGCATTGGGTGAGGCAGGATCACTGCTCACCTTCGACTGGGATCTCCCAGTTTCTGCAGTCTCTCACAAGGTCTATGATTATTTATTGACCATGGAACTAAGAAGATAAATGTAACTTTTGCTCTCTCAGTTGCATGGAAGGTATTTCATAGCATGTCTGCTCTTCTGCCTAGCAATTTCCCAAATGACTTTGAAGTACAAGGAAATTCTGGGTATGAAGATCTACTTGAGACAAAGATGTGGAAGAAAGTGGAGGTAGGTTAACTAAATCAAGGAATAGATCTCCAAGTCATTCTCTTATTTCAAGTCCTGTTTTGCTTTGTTCCTATACAAGTGATTGATATAGCATGAACCAGCTACTGAGGAGCACGAGAAAACAGCTCTTCACTATGGATTACCACTATCTTAAAGGGATTTATTTAGACAAACATAACCACATGTGATGAAAATAAGTGAAAAGTTTGTCTTGCCTAGTTCAAGTAATGCCCAAATTGGTTTTGAAGGTCCTGAAATTCAGTTTTGAAAGTGTGTTTTTTCTTAAATAAACCAAATATTTCCGCTATGGAAGAAAAATAATGTATACATTTTTANAAATATTTTTAGAACTTACAAACTCAAAAGTCTAAGTGGTCAGAGCTTTCCTAAAATAATAATAATAAAAAAATACATTTCAAGATGCACTTTCCTTTCTGCACTTTTAAGTTCAACTCTAGCAAGAAAACAGTTTGAGAGGCAGGATGAAAGCAATTAATGTATTGAATGCTACAACCATTTCCCAGCTGAAATTAATTTAGTGGTTGACACTATCAGGTATTTGAGTTTAAAAAGAACCTTATGTTTGTTTGGGGTAGGGGAGGTGGTGCTGCTGCTGTTGATAATGTTCTATGTAACCATTTCTGTAAGTGAAATGATTTACAAATACACAATCCAAGTTAGACTGAAATTTAGACGGTTATTACTAGCACTGAAATCCTTCAGCACTCTCCTGCATTATGGAAGCTAAGAAATAAACTGACCAGATTCATGTCACTGCTGAAAATCACTGCAAAAGGAAGACAGGCAGGAAAAGGTCAAGTTTTATTTCTGAAGTCAACACTTGTTGGAAACATCAGGACTGCAGATACAGCATTCTTTCACCTGATAGTGTCCACTGAGGTCATAGGCATCAAGGCATTTTGTCTTAAATGGCAAGACAGGGAAAGTGCATCTTAGATTTTTCATACTTAAGCAGTGAGTTACCGATTTTTGGTGTGGCTTTTATTCCTTCTAGGCATAGTAAAGAAAAGTATTTCAACCAAAGGTGAAGCTTAATGTACATTAGCTTGTATTTTTGGTGGTGGCTTTTGTGTACCACTAGGAAATGCTAACAAACACTACTCAAGGCTAATGATTTAAAAGGAGCACACTGAAAATACTGATTTACCTTTGTAGTGAATATTCTTTACAGACTGTATCTAATATACAGACAAGGCCCAATCCCTTAGGACAGAACAGGCCACTGAAGGTTACACATCCTACATGAAGTTTTAAACAAAATCAGCTAAGTTACCAGAGCCACTCCGAGCAACATAATTCCTAGTTTGCAGAGACTTAACAAAAGGTGACTGCAGGGAGAAAAAAAAATCCAGGTTCTTATTATTTCCTGTGTAAGATTATATTCAAATTAATAGTCCAGTAACACTTCTAGCACAAGACAATGCTCACTCTCTTTAGCAGAATTCCTAGGAGTCAACTGTTTCTCCTGTTATGAAGAGGGAGCCAGAAGTGAGAATGCAAGAGCATTCAATTTGAACCTGATTAAAGAGACAGTAACCTTTTTCATCCACCTTATTTAATCACTGACAAAAAAAATTATCTTAAAAAGGTACCACTCCAATTTCTTTATTATCTGTAACCTTTTGAAACTAATCACATGAACTACAAAATTAGCAAATGCCTTGAAATCTGTATACAAAACATAAATTACCTCTAATTTCAAACTCATTTACTAGTGTACCACTCAAAGTCTTAAAAAAGTGGCTCCAAAGATAGTCTCATACCATTCTTAAAAAAGGAAACTGTTCCTTTAATATTACACCCTCCCCTCCCCCCAAAACACCCAACTTGTAATCCACATCATTTAGTTATTTTCTTGGTCATGGACATTTCCAAGATGAGATTTTATATTTCGTTCCCATAGCTTCTGGTTGTCAGAAAATCCATGCTTTCCTTTATTGAACGAATTTGGTCCTGCTGAGGTTGGTGTATCCCTGTGAAAAGTAAAACAAGAGCAGTGGAGCAAGCCAGCTCAACTATAGTAGACTGTGCCATGTGCCATTGAAAATTCTCATTTCAAGCCCAGTCTGCCCCAGAAACTACCACACATTTCCTTCTGTTACATCAGGAGCCCTCACTACTAGCAACTGTAAGCTGGCCACAGAACTGGTCTGTACACAATATGTCAAAACAGAGTGATGAGATGGGGCAGGAGAGGAGGTGGCAGTGGAATTAACTGCTGCCAGCTATGAAGATTAAGAAACTGATGATCCAAATTTGCTACTGGAGAAAAAAGAAAAACCACCAAACTAGAGAACTTCCAGAGTGACTGACTTTAAAAGCAGTCTATCATGGTAAACACCTCTGAAATACAAATTCTCAAAATTCATCCCTCCTCTGAATAGGTCCCTACTTATTTTAGGACTGCTCCCCTACTGTCTCAAATCTGCAGCAAGCAGAAGAATTACATGATTTATTGCAAAGTAAACAAGCAATTATTTGTCTTTCTGAGAGATGATTCTTATCTTCTCCTTGCACATGAGTTTAAAAACGTGACCAGACCACCTACTTCAAGGCAAGTTATAAAAAAGAGAACCAGAAAAATACAAAGTAGAGACAAGCAGGAATTCCTACCTATTACAAGAAAAAAAAAGAGCTTCTATTTAACCAAGACTCAATTTCTTCCTCAAAAAAGGTAAATAAGATTCAAAGTTCAAATGCAAATGTACTACTTTTAACCTGATGACACATTTGAAAATCTTCTTTAACCTATTCTACCTGCTTGTATTCTCAAACCATCCTGAAGATGTGCCCAGAGCTGGGGAGGTATTTGACACACACACCCTTCTCCAAAGCACAGTTCAAAGCTGCCCTACCTTCCGATGTTCTTCATGCGCATCTTGGCTTCGGGGGGCATTTCCTCTGGTTCGCTCTGCAGGGACAAAGGAGGTCAGAGCCTGCGTTTGAACACTTCACATGCCTGACAAGATAAAGGCTGGGCCACAAAGTCCTTCAAAGGCTGGACTACAGCCCTGCAGGACAGCAAAGTGACTTTGGAACAATGGAGGTCCTACACGGTTATAGAACAAAATACAAGTTCCTTTGTTCAACTCTGTGAAAGAAGGAGCAATAATATGACAACAAAATATTTAGCAAACCAGAAGCACAACTTTCCTTTGCCTCTAATCAAGCCTAGAGAAAGCAAGTATTAATTCAAATGATGTTGTGCATCTTATTTTCAGGGAGAAGTTATCAACATTTTAATGATTTCTTGAACCAATACAGAGCTGTTGTTTACTCTTAATCAGAGTCTAAGAGATGCTTCTATGTTGAAAATTCCTGATATTTATGTTAAGAACCATAAATAACCCACTCTCTCTGCCTACCACAGCAATGTTATTTTGTGTTGATCACTGGCTTATTACTCACATCTTCATCTTCGTTGAAAGCTGCGGCTACAGAAAGGGTTTTTGGAGCCAGGGTTGGAACAGGCTCTTTAGGCTTCTGGAAAAGACAAAATGCACAAGTAACATAAGCTTACTAACTCAAAAAAGCTACCCTTGACTTTTTAAGTATTTTGGTAAAAATAAGTTAAACATCTTCAGTGGAATGGGCAACTAGGGGGAAATTTTTTTGGCTGAATCAAGCACATAAAGGATTCTCTAATGACAAAGGAAAATGATTGTTCATTTATGTGTGATCACTCTGAGAAGCAAGCTGAGCCCTCTCATATTTCAACTCCCCATATGCAGGTCTTAACTTTCTAGCACACTGCAGGGGTACTCAGCCACTGGTGCATGACATGAACAATTAAAACAGAACCTGAATAACTTCTGGTATTCAAAATTTTACTTTGTCACTATTTCCATTATTCTTTTGGGATATTCTTATCCATCAATGTCAGAAAAAAAGAATATGTTTATTTTCTTCTACTTTAACAACATGACAGCTTTCTTGCTTAAAACAATTCAATGCTTTTAGACTACTATCAGTATCTATCACACAGTCCAATGAACATAAAGTTCCTTTAAAGAGTATTTCTTTTATTCCCAACTTTTTATTCTTCTATTTAAAGTGTACGAAGCTGTCAAACTCACAACTGTTATATGTGATACAACACTGGTACCAAAAGTTACTTCAACACCACTAAGGAAAAACCGAGTTACTAGTAACAGATTGCTACTATATTCCTAAATCAATCCTCTACAGTGTTTTCTCCATTTTGCCTTCACTGGTAATTCTTTAATACACACTCCTAGAAGTTGGTCCTGCAGCAGAGCCCTTACGCAACTGCCTACAGCTGTTCTTTACTGATACTGCAAAACATATAAATACCACACCATTTTTAAAGCATCTGCCCCAAGAAACGGGGAATGTACTACGAGACTGAAAAGAAACAGGGTAAATTTCAGCACTGTTCATGTGGTGCACTGTCAGTCACCCACTAAATTCAGTGAACCAGAAATCCTGAGCCAAATTTATTGACACTTTGGACATGAGAAACTGAAGCATACTAGAAGCTCAGAGAAGGAAGCCTTGCCTATTTTTGCAAAGTCTGAGCTGACCTGACTGCATTTATACCCTAGAATGCTGCCAGCACACATTTCACATCTCAAAATAGCAGTGCACCCTTTCAATCCTTTGCAGGTCTGTAAAATGCTGGCATTGTGGGTGCAAGGCTTTCACAATTAAGAGTTTGAATCTGGTGCAGACAACTACTCATAATGTATCCACCACAGTAATAGGTGGGAAATGTAAATGAACTGTATTAAACAGACAGGCAAGCCCCTGGCCTGTCCTTGGCCAAGCCAGAGGAGGACTACTCTGGAAGTACAGAGTGTCATCAGATTCCCATCTGAACAAGCACAAGGATACCTTGTGCTGGACAATCAAGGGCATCAGAATTCCTAGAAACCTATGTAACAAAGCCTCATCTCTTGCATTTAACACAAGTAAATCATACTGACCTTGCAAAGAACAGGCAAAGTCATGGAAATATGCTACAATTCCCCATGCTAAAGTAAGAACTTTGGAGTGGAAGACAACCTATTAAGCCACCTAGATGCTTTCTTCTAGCTTTAAGCAACCTATGCAATGAAGCTCCCAGCACTCATTTCAAAGTAGCCTGAACAGCTTAACAAGTCTGCTCATTTCCCTCAGGAAATTATTGCAGACTTATAAAATCTCATTACAAAATTATTCTGTATGTTCTATGATCTACAGTTCATTTCAATCAAGTCTTATGATTCCTGAGACTACTGACCTGTTATTAATCACCTTGAAGTACTTACACATGCACGACTAGCTGGCCCTGCAACGCCTGTTAAAATTTTATCCAAGTTACCCTCATGAGAATTCAAGGTTTCCTTCTGCAAGGAAGCGGAAGCCTCCACAAAGTACTATTCTTTTCCCTCAGTTTCCCTAAAATTAAAAGCCCTCAGTAAACTTACATTTGCTCCCAGTTTGATGGATATTGCAGATGCCTTCTTTGTTGTCTGACTGCCTATGGAAAATCCAAACTTGGACATTTTGGCAGGAGCAGGCTTTGTGGTGAAGTCTTCAGCTTCTTCATTAGCTGCCCGTTTCTCTGCGCTGCGACTCGAACTTTCTCCTCCATTACTGGAAGAAACAGTCTTAGTTTTCACAGGTTTTTCTGCCTCTTCTTCAGGTCCTGGTGAAGTCGAAACAACTTACCAAGATGAGCTACTTTTACTGAGCAGATTGAAGGGAGCAGCAACCTCAAAAAGCATTATACTTTGGGTGCAATAGGTAAGATGTTTTTAGTGACAGCAGTTTCCACCAATGTATATTTAGTGGACAGCAAAACACAAAGAGGAGAAGAAACTCCACTACTTGTAAAGAACTTCTTGTATGAGCCAGGAAAACAATCTTGAAGCACCATCTCTTTATTTAGTATGGAAGTCAAAGTTCATGTAGTAAATTAAATGTAGATGACTAAATCTCTTAAAGTTTTTAAGTTGCCACAGATACGCTTTGACAATTGGAATCCCAATTCCAAATCTAGAGTAGATAATCTAAGTTAAAATTAATTCTACTAAATTTCTACAAAACCATGTCCACGGCAGTCTCTAGGCTTGTCTGGCACACCTAAAAAATCATGGGAGTGACTACAGTGAGGCCGGCTGTCTCAATCATGTTTCAAGTCACTGCTTGTCCGCATCTCATCTGTAATAAATCTGCCAAGCTCTGCTTGAGGAAGGAATCAGCACTAAAAAACATATATATAGATTTCATCTTTTCTGGTTTTGTATAGTCATGGAAAACATAGCAGCTGAACAGTGATCCACAGAGAAAAAACATTCAAGTAACACTTCCATTCCTATAAAATCAGCTTCTTCAGCTACACCAAGAGACAAAGGTGTCCTTGGAAAACTCATACTGAACAGAGTAAATGCTTCAGCAAAAAGACACTTCCCTGCTGCTGCAATAAGCAAACCACTGCAGTAGCAGAAGAGGGGAAAAACCAACACACATTAAGGAATGGACAGGGAAGTGCTCACAGTAGCAGTTTAAAACAACTGGAGCTAGCACAAGTTCCTCATCACATCAAATGGAGAACAGCACCTTCCATGCACAGCAAATTCCAACCATCAGGGCATAAAGCTCTTTGCACTGCTAATGCAAAAAGCTACTACATAAGATGGAGCAATGGGAGAGAAGGAAGTCTGAACTGAGGGTCAACAAGATTGTAGCTCTGAGAGAAAAAAAAAAAAAAAAAAANAAAAAAAAAAAAAAAAAAAGCAAACAACATCAGGAAAGAGAAAAACTAGGGACTCAATCTATATATATATTTGTCTGCTATTTCCCAAATCATAAACAGCAGAATATACCACTTCTACCCACTCTTCCAGGTATCAAGATAATAAGTGATTGAAACCAGAACGGATTTATCATTCACCTTCAGAAATATGGCAGATCACAAAAAAAATATTTTAACTTTAGTCAGTTTCACTGCATTAAAAAATGAAATTTTTTACTAGAAACTTGATCCAGAAAATACAGATATAAAAACGAAAAACAAAGGAGGAAAGAGAAACAAACAAAATTTAAACAAGTGACCTTGGGTACTGGTAGCTGTCTTAGCACAGTTTACCACACAGCAGTCTGCAGAGACTATGAGAGCATCCTTACAGATAGTCCCTGAAATCACATTAAACAGAATGTTCCAAGTCCAGCCCCAGTACACTAGAGACTGTGATTTAAGGGTAGGTAGAAGACTCACTGGCCTTAAAAATGCTGGAAGCATAGGACTAAGTCTTCTTTTTCATAACATATAAAATCCATAGCAGCCCAAAATTCAGGGCACAGGGAACCAATCCAGGTTCCTAGACTAGTGATAGCTTGAAGGTTAATACACTACTTCTTACAGCTTACTTCTTTTTAAGTGCAAATTCTCAAATACTGCTAAGTACAAGGTGAAGCCTAATACAATCTACCCACATCTGTTTTCTTCTCGCCAAATCCTAAAGAGCATCTCTCTCAGAATTAGTTCCTATCAGCACTGCATTCTGAGCATTATTTCTATGGGGCTTGGCAAAGGATGAACTCCAGACTGCTGAAAGAAGTTGTAAGAGAGTTGTAAGGGGTACAGGACAATTGGGGAAGGTGGGGAGTGAGTCCTCGTGCTGTTTGATTTCTGCAGGAAACAGAAGTGCAGATATATTAGCCATTAAACAGGTCTCTACCTAATCTCCCATGCCAGTCCATATATATATTCCAAGATATCAAGACAGCTTTATTATTTCCTGGAGGTCATACTTCACCTACAGAATGCACCAGTACTATTTCCAAACTAGATTGGCTAGTGCCCTTTCCATGGATTGCAGATGTAAAAAGTTGTCCTACTTCACAGCTAAGTTTTACTCATATGTGTCAACAAACCACACGAGTGGACAACTTCCACTGTCCAGGTGGCTGAAGTGACAAGAGTGACAGTGCCAGCTGCACAGCATTTCAGGATCTGTTGTCCCTGGGAGTGCGACCACTGGGGCATGTGGCAACAAACCAGTCACAACTAAGTTAATTTTAAGATAAGCCCAACTATATTGGCAAAAGCTAAAGACTGGAAATTGCTTTCAAAAATCCTTAGGGAACAACTATTCTTCCTTAGGGCAAGGGTAGCTCAACTCATTCAGATCGTGTTTCAGCACACTGAACAGTACACAAGACAGTATGAATTACTGATGTACTGATGCTGTCCAGTTACATTATTACTAATACAAAGAAACACCCAATACCACCACCAAAAAGCCACCAAAGCCCAACAGAGAACCAAGAGCCAAGGAACTACCTGAAATCAATACTGTTCAAATGTCACCGATTATGAGAAATGCCATTCACTGTTGGAGGCTATCCTGATTGGTTTACAAGCCTGATTTAATTTTTCAACTGATCTAAGAAATGCCCTCTCCCTACAGATATACTGAAACCAAAAAAAAACCCACCAAAACCCAACTAAAACAAAAAAAGAAACACACCAAGAAAGAAAAGCTTTATCGTTGCAAAGCCACTGTCCTCTCAACTTTAACTTAAGAGAAGAAAGAAGAAAAGAAACATACAATTAAAATTTTCGAACCAAATAGCGCAGAAGTGACAGGAATGTCCAGTCATAATACAAATACTATATGACAAACAGCAAACTTACAGATTGTTGCCAAGCAAAAAAAAAAAAAAAAAAAAACCCAAATGCTTAAAACAGCAATTAAAGAATATTCACTGTAGCCATTTATAAAAAAGGTACCATAACTGTTGAAAGTTAATTTTAAGGCTCTGTCTCCATTCTTGCAGACAGCAACAGTCGCATTTCTCTCAGAACACGGCTTAAGCACTCCGTGTATTTTTACGAGAGAGAAATAGCGCATTTGCATGGACAAGGAGAAGCTGGTGTATTTTTACAAAAGCGCCTGTAAAGGTGAGCGCAGCAGGTCCGACTCGGCCTCTCCTCCAGCGCAGCCCCCTCAGGCCTAGGCCACCCACTCTCCCCGCAGGGCCGGGCACTGCACGGCCCGGCCCGGGCAACTCACGGCCGGGTGAGGCACACCTGGACCCCCCCACCCCCGCTGGACCAGCCCAGACCCCGTTCCCACCCCACAGCTCCGCGGCGAGAGGCGCTATATGTTCACCTCCTGCGGGCTGCGGCCGCTTCGCCTTCTCCCCCTCAGCTCTGCCGTCCGCCATTTTCCCCCGCCTCCTCCACCGCCTCCCGCGCCGCGCACGCGCGCCGCTCGGGCCCGCCCCCNGGATGGCGCGGCGCGAGCAGCGGGGACAGCGGGAGCGCGCCGAACGGCGCCGATCTGACGCTCGTTCCGCAGCCGCTGCACACGTGGGAATGGCTTCCATCCCCTCCCCCGGGGAAAGCGGGGGGATCAGAGTCACCCCCCGGCGCTCCCGGCATCGCACCCTGAGATTCTGCGTCACGGGGGTGCGAAGGAACCACGTCTGCTGCTGCGCCCTCCTCACTGCGCGTGGTTTAACGATTACCTTCCATGATTCACAAATACCATTACCTCATTGCCTCCTTGGTGTGTGTAAATATCTAAAGTGTGTGGAGTTGGTGCGCCAAGAAGGATCCAGGCTCTTTTCGGTGGTGCCAAGCAATGGGACAAGAGGCAATGGGCAGAAACTGATGCACAGAAGTTCCACCTGAACATGAGGAAGAAGTTCTTCACTGTGCCAGTCACCAAGCACTGGAACAGGTTGTCCAGAGAGGTTGTGATGTCTCCCTCACTGGAGATACTCAAGAACCATCCAGACGCAATCCCGTGCCATGTGCTCGGGGATGACCCTGCTCGATTCGGGAGGTTGGATCAGATGGTCCCCCGTGGCCCTTTCCAACCTACCCAGTCTGTGATTCTGTAAGACGAGTTCAAGTGACACCACCTTCCCCCACCCCAGTGTGCAAGCCAGCTTGCAGACCAGAAGAGGCTCTTTGTTTAGAGGAAGAGCAAATGACAGAAGGGATATGGTACCCAGCCCATGGCAGGGGATTGGAACTAGATGAGGCCCCTTCCAGCCCAAACCATTCCATAGTTCTACAACACTCAGCAGCACCTAGCTCCATTGTTCTCTCTTCCTCCCTTGAGGAAATAGTCTGCCTGAGTGAGGCACACACACTCACGCAGCCAGTCCTTGCACTTCAGGGCTTCCCAGGGAGCTGAAAGCAGCTCTCAAGCATCACCTGGACCACCCTAGGGTGAAGCTTTGTGTACTTCCCAACCATAGGGAAGTACAGGTCTTTCCCTGCACCAGAGGTGATCCATGCCTGGAGGCCCCTGCACCTCACAACAAGCAATGAAGGGCAGTATTGGGGTAGTGAATCTTCTGCCTTCCAACCCCCACCTTGCAACAGCATGTAGGAAGAGGTCACCAGGGAGTGGGTCACCACCAACTCATCATCTGCCATCACTGACTTTAAGCATCACCCACAAAGAAAGCCCTCCTCGTCCTACAGACAGCAGACCTGTATTTAGCTGCCCATGGCAGCTCTGCAGCCTGTACACAGACTTCCAGAAAGACACCAATATATTTTGAGCTGTGAGAAGTATTAAAAGGTTCTCTGCTCCTCTAGTATTTACTAATAGGACTGTTTACTATCTCAGAAGTTCCAGCACTTTGGGAAATCTACATTACATGGCCTGAAAACACAGGCACTATGGGATAAAAGTCTTACACAAAAGTAGGTAAGATTATTTTTTTTAACGCTGTCAAGAAATTTGCCTTATTCCTTCCAAACAGGGACTTGATTTGTGCCAGATAGAACATCCAGAAATAAATTGTGCAGTTCCCCAAACTCACACAAGGTTTTAACCATTTTAGTTCAGTTATCAAAGGTAAATTCATCTGCATGCAAGAGGATTCAGGAAGTAATGGGAGAGATCTCTTCTACTTCATCTTAGTGATCATTTAGAATGAAACTGTAGACAGCCTCCAAAGCAGTGAGCTCTGAACACCTTTGCATTCAGTAACAATCACCCTTTGTCCAAGCACAGTTCAATTGAACAGACTGATAGTCTTCGTGTAGAGTTATTTTTTTTTACAATAGATTATCTCATTTCTCTTACATAATTTCAATAATGTGTGAATAAATTTAAACAGCTGGACTACTAAAGTAATTTAAAAACCCCAAAACTTAATGATGGTCATCTCAAACATAAGCAACAAAACATGTTCCAAGATTAAAGAGCTGAACAGAGTTCCAAGTGTACCAAGAAGCTGGAGCACTAAAGAACAAAGTTTGCGTGTAAAAAATTAATTCTCCTCCCCATCACTCTACTTTTGCTTTAGTTTATACTTCTTGGGGTATTTTTTTGCAAATTGCTTTTCTACTTCTTGCCGTGCCTTTCCAAGTTTAAATGTGTTGATCAGGTCTAACGTTTTTTTCAGATCCTTTACAGGTTTGTTTACAAAGCCACAGTATTTCCTTCTTGGAACAAATTCCAGAGCCTTCTTCCAGTCAGCAGTGTCTTTCAAGGTTAATAAAATATGCATCATTTGATCCAGTGTGAGATTTTTGGCACCAGTACTCCAAAGCAAATACTTCTCTAGTGGAAGGGCTGCAGTCTCCAGTCCTAATCGCTTTGCCCGTGCTAAAGAGACTCCTGTTTTTATGCTCTTGTCAACCATTGACCCAACAATATAGATCTTATCGTGATCAAATGTTTTCATTACTTTGGGAGAATCAGCTGTCAGATAGATGAGCTTATCCTTTGGGAAGATTTCTGTGTAGCACTGGTCTGTCACTGTGATGAGCAGTTTGTTCCACGCCTCTCTATAATGCTTGATAAATTCCCTTTCATAGAGGCTATCATCTTTGAAGTTACAGAAGTGGATGTGGAATGGATCCACAGATCTCCGATTGCAGCTTTCACTCAGTACTAGCTGTCTCACTGTATTTGTGACTTCTCGGACAGACATTTCTTTTTCATATGACATGTCAAACACTAGAGGCTGGCCAAAGATCATGGACTGAGCAGCCCTCCAATTGTATGCTTTATCCATAGCGCTGGACCACAAACATACAAATGAACTCTTTTTGGTCTCATCTGTTTTTGAAGCTTCATCTTGTGCTTCTAGCCTCCTTTCTCTTTTCTCTTCCATCTTTCTTTTGTCATTTTTCTTGTGAAGTTCTTTGAGATGCAAATATTTTAAGTACTTCTTTTTGGCTGACTTAGAAGGACACTCCATGAAAGTTTTTAGCTGTTCTTCACTAATTTTTTCTGGAACTGCTCTGCCAGCTAGCCTCCACATCTCCAAAGTCTCACGTGCAGCAGCCAAACTGGAAAGCTCCTTAGGCTCTGAGACCGTCTCACTGACCTCTTCTTGCAACCCCGATTTCATTACCTTCTTCCACTCATCTAAATCTAGTTTTTCTGAGGGTTCACATGACTTGTCCTGCTTCAGACAAAGTGATAAACTCAGAGTTCTACTGAGCGGAAACAAACCCTTTTTCATCCCATGTTGGGCAGCAAATGGAAGGACCGAACTTCTTACAATTTTTCTCAGAAGCATATTAGCAGACTGCATACTTAGACATATGCTGTGTTGCAAAACTTAGCTGCAAAACATCAATAAGAGGTGAAAAAAACTTGTCAGAAATCACAAAGAAAACACATCCAGATTTTTATTCTTAGTGACATTGACAGACAATAGGTTACTTCTTGGAGGATGCTAGAAATTCCTCCCTCTAAGAATTCTATGAATTTTTTACTGTTTCCTAAATTAAAACAGCTTAAACCAGCTATACTTACTGCAATTCAAAATGCAGCCGAACAACCTTCAAGAACTGTCCAAGATCTCTTTAAGTTATCTGTATCATATGATGAGCCTTCACAACCAAAGTCAGTGAAATGCTGCATGGAAACCCGAAGATTTTTTGTATCATTTGTCTGTCTTGTGAAAACAGAAAGAAGAGATGGAAGAATAGCAATTAGTACAGGAAAAGACCATAGTTTTTCTTTTTGCTAAATTGTCTGTGAAGTTAGCCTAGGCATATAAAGCTGAGGATGTAAACCCCCCCCCAGTCCCACTAATTTTATCTACATTTGTATTTAAATATGAAAGGTCTGCAGAAAGAAAAACACCAAGAACATTTAATAGTTTCCTTGGTCTATGCACACTACTGAACTAAGCATCAATGAAATTTCAGTGCTTGAAGAAACGTGATTTGGACAAAACTAGAATTAATTCCTAATTTTTAAATCAAAATTCATAATCTTCCTAATAAACTGAAATAATGTGATTCACAGAACAAGAAGTTTAATCTAATATTTTGTTTGTAAATATGTACCTGCTCAGACAGGCATAGAAGGAACAGTGTATTTTTTAGAAATGTTATATAACCTGGCATGTGTTTGACTATACAGTAATTTGTCAAATTGGTTGCTGACTTCTCATGTTCTACTATTATTAAGATAAAAGAAACAAGAACAACCAAGCAACCTAACAATGTGA
>VZTT01054032.1:40409-70254 GCA_013400855.1 Buphagus erythrorhynchus
TTTTTTTTTTTTTTTTTTTTTTAACGGACCGTAGAAGTATAGTTGGTGCAGGGAATGTTGCTTTTGATAAGATGCTCATTAAAAGTTTGGTGACAAATATAGAATGAAATGATACTATATTTATAAAAAGATTTGAAAAGTAACCATCTGTGTTACTATTGTAGTGGCTGAACAAAGTGCTTGAGGTTTACAAGATATGATGTTCTATACCTGCTTAAGCTGGTAACACATAAGAGAAACAGGCTTTATAAAGTTTGCCACTTTCTTTTCCTCATGTCTCAGTCCTTTGCATCTGCCTTTCTCACTCTTTCCAGCTTGCAAAAACAGCTCATGACTTAAGTAAAATGGCAGTCATTTACCTGGTGGATGTGAACAACGTCCCAGTGTACACCCAGTATTTTGACATCAGTTATATTCCATCTACTGTATTTTTCTTCAATGGACAACACATGAAAGTTGATTATGGGTAAGTCATCCTACCATTGTCTGTTAAGTCTGTAAGAATTATCAGTCTTTTTCTATGTTACCATGTCTGGGGAAGGTAATGTTTGAAAACTATAATGTTGTTACCTACATCTGCACTGAGAATTCTGTGGGAAGCCAGAAGGATGTAAAATAGGGAAGTAATTTGAAATATGCTCTGATGCAATAAGTAGGTGAAATATGTCTGACTCTGCAAAAAATAGTAAGAAATGGTTTAAATCTTAGACATGACACTGCATCTGTTTGACCTTTGGAGGTCACAGCATATTTCTGACTTGGTTATGCCATTACAAAGTTAGTTCATTCTTTCAGAATGACCAGATCAGAACTCCTTATCTCATTTGGGCATCTTTTCACATTTTTAGGTAGTTTTTCTCTGAATACTTTAACGTTAAAATTCTACCTTTGTCTTTTGCTTATATTTAGGTCTCCAGATCACACCAAATTTGTAGGAAGCTTCAAAACAAAGCAAGACTTTATAGATCTGATTGAAGTGATCTACCGAGGAGCAATGCGGGGAAAGCTCATTGTGAGAAGTCCAATTGATCCCAATAACATTCCTAAATACGACCTTCTCTACCAAGGAATTTAATGGGTTGACCTGAGATAGGAATTACACAAATGGATGATGTTGTAGACCCCTTTTTCCTTTGAGCACTTTTGGCCTCCTCTGACATTGTGGGACAGTTTGAGCATTTATCTTGAAGGATCATATTGGTCTCCTTCTGAAGACAGATACTCTGTCACCTCATGCTTCTGTTGTAAATAAAGCTACATGTTCTTGCACAGACTTCACACAAGTGACTGTTCTCTGTGTGCTGACTAGCCCGTACAAAACAGGCAGGCTGTGTGCATCTTCAGCTATGGCATCTCCAGTGCAACCTTCTTCAGGGAACTGAGGCACTCTGTTAAGTTGTCTGTTTAGTACCATTTTCATTCAGATGTAATAACAGTAAACCTGACATTAATAAAAAAAGCTGTGCTTGCTCTCAAGAGCATTCAACTGAATGTGCCTTTCCAATAGAATTTTACATTTTATCCATTGCTACGTAACAGGACAGAAGTTTCTTCTGTGAGAGGTGATGACTGAAATCTAAAATGGATATAAACACAAAGCCAAGTTGACGCTCTCTTGTCTCTGATATCCATTATTACTGTTCAACAGCTTTTTTAACTGAGATTGGAATGTTCTACACTTAAAGGAGAAAGTTTTGTCATCCTTCAAAAGTTCCGTTTTTGTGGCCATTGAACACTTTTGATTCCCTGTCTTGGGCTGCAATGCAGGATGTAACCAAAAGTATGTATTCTATCACCAGCTGTTAAAACCAGGTGGGGCAGTGTTCTTTATCTTTTCCACAACCCATCCTGCCTCCAGGGAAGTATCTTCTGTTAATGGGCCATTGAGTCCTACTGTATGACTGACAAAATTACATCATCCAATTGGGTCCCACTGCATGACTGATAAAATTACATCATCCCATTGTGAGATGCCCCACCCAGGAGGAGGAGCCAAGCATTTCCTACCTAGATAAAATCTGAGATTTGGAACATCAGAGCAGCTTTTTTCCACTGGATTCCAGAGGAAAACCAGACCCTTCTACATCATCATTAGATCTTTGGAGGAAAACTACACCCTTCTACAGGGTGTGCTTCAACAGAACAACATCTGTCACTCCAGGAGGACTGCAGCCACCACTTAATCAAACTGGTACCAACACCCTGACTGATGGGGCGTCAGGTTGTATTCTGACTCTGTCAGTATTTTGCTTTTTTGTATTACTGTATTTTTATTTTAATTTTCCTAGTAAAGAACTGTTATTCCTATTCCCATATCTCTGCCTGAGAGCTCCTTAATAATAATTTGGAGGGAAGAAGTTTACATTTTCCATTTCAAGGAAGGCTCCTGCCTTCCTTAGCAGACACCTCTTTCAAACCAAAAGTTTCTCATGGACTTGAACTGGAAATTAAGAATAACTCTTTTGTTTACATTCACTTTAAAGATTATTTGAACTTCTGCTTGTACACATTGTAAGCCTTGAATATGTAAATTTAAAAACTGTGTTTCCCACCTCTGTCTAAAATTAAACAGCTGAGAGGAAACAGCAATGTCATTCCTTTGCATCAGTTTGGTAACTGCAGGTTGCTAGACTTGTGTCTCTACAGCAGCTCATGTCCAGTATTCTCACTGGCTTAGTTGGCTTTAAATTGGAAGTTATTTTACCTCTGTGTGTCATGTTTGGGGCACAGCAACTCTGACTGGAGGGGAGGTAGTAATATGTATTTCCCTGAAGTATTGTTCAGCTTAACAGTAAATGTTTCAAGGAGGAAGGTGGATTTTCCAGCTCTTGAAAGATTTTAAACAGTACATGGTCCATAGAAAGGAGGAAACAGATTGTCTACATGCCTTTGCTATTCCAGATTTGGCCTTCTAATGAAGCTAGGCACATAAACAAATGTTTTCCTCATAGTTTAGTCTGCTTATAAAGCCATAATTATAGAATGTTTATTACAGAAAACAATAGATGAGTTGGTATATCTTAGCATCTTTAATTCAACTTTAAATTTCACAGCTAGCCAAAAGGTTGTGGCTTAAGGCTTTCACCAACGCATTTCCTTCCTAATAGTTAACTCCTGTGTTTTTCTTCTCAAAACAAACAAACTAGTTTCAAACTTAGAACTGTGAATTTCTCCACAGTGAGATGAAGGTGCTTAGGTGACAGATAGGTGCAGAGCCAGTTACAAAAGGAAGAGACCACTATCAAGAACAAACCAGTGTACCTTTATTTATTGCCTCTCTTCTTACTTGTGCTGCTTCTGGTTGCAACAGGTGAATTCCTCAAGACTGTTGTGATCTTGGCTTTCAGCTTGCTCTTCAGGTACTTAAAGATGGGTTGTAAGCAGCAGGAGGGTGCTAAACCATACTTTTCTGTTCCAGCCGAGAAAGTAGGACAACTTACTCTCATGAGAAAGCCCACAGTTTTATTTAGGGGTTTATTGTTTGACACCCATTCCCGGCAGTTTTTGTGTATCCATTCCTGTATTTCTGGATCGTGTCTGCTCTGGTGCTGCATGTTGTGTGTGGAGTCGATGAACGCCACAGAGTACACTTTATTCATCACCTCACATTTCCTCTGCACCAGCAGATCAACAAATACCAGCCCACCATAGCCATGGGCAATGAAAGCCACGTTCCTGGCTGCACTCTTTGCAATGAAATGATCCCATACATACACAGTATGCTCCTCAGGGCTGCTGCTGCCCCTCTTGGGGATCCCCCAGACAGACTGTGTAAAAGTAGGTGCTTCTTCCCTGGCAGAAAATCTCTCCTTTTCAGAGTTCAGATCAGTGAAGTTGTCATTGGGGTTCAGTACAATCACTTCCCAGTGGCTTTGGAGAGCCATTTTGATGAATGGTATTTGTGTTCCGTGTCTCAGGCCCTCACTGACAATTGCCCTTCGCCCCCACTGTCCAGCACAAAAACCTCCATGGTCTTGAAGAAGGATAATTAGGCTAGAGGAACTTGTTAGTGCATTCTTACTCATGAAAAAGAAACTTCTTGGTTCATCCTCTGTAGCATCAGTAGCAATATAAACCTTCTGCAGCATGCAGACTCTTTCCAGGAGCTCATAAACATACTGGGTAATAAAATGTCCCAGAACTTTGTAGCGCTTATGATTCTGCTCATGTCCATTCTTGTAGTAATTGAAAACAAAGGACTCATTTGTATCCAGGTGCCTCAGTTCTCCATTTATATTGAAGTCATATTTTAGTTCCTCTTGATACTCTGAACCCTCTATTAGTTTCCTCAAACTGAGTTCTTGCTGTATTTGTAACCACTACAAATTAAGAAGACTACTATGTCAAAGTAGTGATAGCTCTCCACACAACACTTGTCTACCCATCCCCCCATTGCATTAGAATTCAGATTTAAAAGCTGTTACAAATAAAATACTTGTTGATCCCGAGTATTTAATGGTGATCTATAGTAAACCAGCTCTTCTAAAGTCTCTTAGAGATATCAGTTGCAAAGTTCCAACAGGAGTAACTCCTCTGCCTTTATTATTTCAGTTTGGTAGTTAAACATTTTTAAGCTAGCATATTTATTTAAAGATCTGTTTAAGGTAGTTTGAATTAAAGGCTTTAAGAAGGAGGCACATGTATGTGGTTCATTGTTCACTTGAACAATTTTTATTGTGCTGTCTCCTAGCCAGGATCTTAGAACTCCACTGAGTTTCAAGGCCGCCTTTAAAATTTTCCGCCTTGGCAGTTGGAAATAATCCAAATGTTGTACTTGTTCCTAAGTTTTTAAAGAAAATAAGCTGCGCTTACTATGGACTTCAACCTTCCCATTGCTTGTGTACCAGCATACTCTCCAACTGCACTAGAACAGATTATATATGTATGCATTTGCTTTCTGCTAACCACTCTAGTTTGTCATTCATCCTTGCAAGCACATGCCACATAGAAATACAGGAATGGATGACAGAATAAACTAGCCACTGTGATCCAGGAGCAGGAGAAGAAAAAAGTCCAAGCAGCAAACTATCATGATGTTGGACTGAGGTCTCCAATTTCAGATTATCTCTAATGACTGATATGAATTACACCAAGAAGCGATTTTGGTGCAGCTGAAAAATTAATCTTAGCAGAACCTTCTATTTTCCTAGTAACTCTTCAATCTACTACTGACTGTCACTGGCTGTAGACTAGCAAACAGGGTATAACATTTGGTGTGGTCAGAAACCTACCTTTACAGGAGTTTAATCCTAATACAGTAATTTTTTTTTCTGTAAATGATCTGAATCAAGTAATATTTGGCAAGTTAGATTATATACCTTTAGTTTTTTCTTACCAAACTAAAAGAAGTTTTATAGAACACAGGAAATTACATTCTATGTTAAAAATCACTATATCATCTGATAAAGCCAATTACTAGGACAAAAAGTGATCTGAGTATTTTCATGCGACTTGAGCTGGAACCCAACTCTTTCAAGGAATGCAGGTTTCCTTGAGGTAATGTGCTTAGCAGATTGAAAATTATTTCTTACACTCCCAAATTAAAAACAAAAAAAACCAAAACAAACCAAGAACCAAACAAACACATTTTTGCTTTTCAACATAGCAACACCATATGTATTTTCCTTTTAAGTAATCTTCTACTGGGCTAGTGTTATTAAGTCCTCTCTTCAGGGTCATTCCCATCTTCTAAATAATAGAGAGCAGGCTAGAAAGTGATACATTCTCCTTTTTTTATCCTATATAATCAGTACAGATAGAAAAAGTACACATATATATCATATGCTATGGTATATAATTCATTTATTACTGTCTTGCCTGTCTCTTGAAATGGAAACAGCACAAAGAAAATGCAAGGGGACTCATTCATCTATGATTTTTTCATTTTGCAGGAAGGCACGAAAGACACAAAGAAGATAGGAAAACAGTCTGTTTGCTATACTACTGAAATATGGGCAATTAATGCAAAAGAGACAATACTTAGTAGGAAAGAAGCTACCCATATTCCAGTTGTTGTTCCCATAAGCCAAAGTGGGAGAAAAATGGACATATTTTAAGGAAAGATGTGTATGAAGAAAGACACAGCTTTCTGTAAGAATTAGGAAGAGGTAGATGCAGTTTCCTCAGAGTGATATGCTGGGGAGCACCTCTCAGTCCCTCTCTCCCCTCACCTCTAAAAGATTGGAGAGACTAATTTCCCAGCCTACTCTGAATAGAAGGTTACTATTCTCTTACTTCAGCTACTAACAAGCAACATTGCCTTTTCAGTTCCAAACCAAGGATATGCAATTCCCAATTAAACCCTGAACATCGGCTTTGCAAAGCATTGTGAAGGGTTGCTGAAGATTTCAGGAGGCAGAAACAAACACAGTTTTACGTAAGGTGCACATATATCTTTCCTTCAAGAAAAACTGCCTTCAAGATGCAAAATGAAAACTTTTGAGGCAATTAATAATATCACTTATGAGTTTACTTAAATAGCACCTTAGAACTATATACTTACTAGTCGAGAGGACTGATTTTATTGTAGTAACAATTAATTATAGAATTAAAAAGTAGCAATTACAGAGTGTTCTAGATACAGCTGCATGATGCATGTACTTCTTTGTTGTAAGTCTGCATTCTAAATCAGCATTGATAGCTGTTTATACTTCATTGTCTATATATAAATGCAATATTCAAGGTTGTATATGCTGGCAGCCTTTATAATTGCTACCTTAATTTTAAAAATTTGCTTTTGGGGGAAAAATAATCCCTTTTCCCCTTCCTCCCACTTTTCTATTCAGATTCTAAAATGCTTCAGATGTAAATTCAAAAATTTCACAAGGTGGTGCTTGTTGCAGCATTTGGCACATTCTAAACACTACTGTAGTATAAGTACTATATAAAATCCCTAAAGATGACTTTGTTTTCCATTTAAAACCACCTTATTCTAGTAAAGCCCAGTATTACCGTATGCTCTCCTGTAAAATCTGTCATCATCATAGATGGAGATCTTTTTCACTCTGGGAGTGTAGACAAGGCCCCTCCCTGCACGAAAAAAATAAACCCAACCATGGTTTCAGTTTTCATTACTTTACGTACGGGGGCGTGTATCTAAAAACCGATCAACAGCTGGTAGTTTGTGGCCATCTAAAGCCCTCCAGGTATTTCGAAGTTACAAACGAACCTCTCGTGTGTAATTCACACCTGACAGTAAGTTAAAGCTAAACTTCGAGTATGAAGCTAAACATTTGTCCACACCCGTTTTAACTCCCACTACCAAGAAGAAAACAAAACATAAAGTTCCACACAAAACTTACAATTCTGAAGCTGCCCTGAGAAAAAACACAAAGCAAAAAAAGCCTCAGATAACAAATCTTTGTCTCTCCTTGGCTGCAGGAGGACTTCAGCTGCAAACCGCGGCCAGCCGGGGTTATGAGGCTGTGCCTGGCGGGGTCTGGCTGCCAGCTGAGGGAAACGCCATTAGCAAGGTACAACTTAAACCTGGGGCGGCTTCGCTATTTCTTCTTTAAAAGTAACGCGGGTTTCTCGGTTCTTTACTGGCTTTTAGCTGCTCAGTACCGAGCGCATCCCCAGCAGGTTGGAGCTCGGAGCGCCTGAGGCGCAGCGCCCGGGACGCGGGCGGGCGGCGGCTCCGGCACGGCGGGGCGGTGCCCGGCCCGGAAGTACGCGGGGAAGCTGCGCAGGCGGCGGCGGGGCCGGCCCGGGTAAACAGCTCCGGCCGTGGCGGTGAGTGCTGCGTGCTGCTGCCGGGACTGTTCGCTCCCACCCGCTGCCGGCCCTTCGGCGGGCAGGGGGAGGAAGGCCGGGCTGCAGCCGGCCGGCAGAGTCTCGGGGGGAGCCGTGCGGCCGCTGTCCCGTGGGGCGGCTGCCGCAAACGAGCGGAGCCGGCAGGGTGGTGGAACAGGGGCACTGAGGGACGGAGTGAGGGCTGGTGACGGCGTTACGCGTCTCTGGGAGAAGGCTGAGGAGAGAGTGTGGAAAGGTGGAATTGCTGTCTCAGGCCCTCGGGACTCGCGGGTTTGTCAGAGGGAAACTGTTCCCCTCCTAGCGGGAGGAGCCGGGGCCGCGGAGCTGGGCTCCGCAGCGCTGTGCCCGGGCCGGGCTGTGCGGTGGCAGCCCGGGCGCTGCCGCTCCTGGGTGGTGCTTGCTCCCCCGCGCTGTCAGGCGGGCCCCCTTTGTCGGCTCTTCCTCGTCGGAACAGGCAGTACTTTGGCTGCTCTTTATCGGTCTGTTCCCCACCCTGGGGGACTATGGCTCTAAGTTAAAAAAAAACCAAAGAGATAAGTAAAAGTCCCCAAACTTGGCTGCTTGAGAGACTCCAAACCAGCTGTAATCTTTGAAGGTCTGATGCCAGAGTCATGTAGAATATGTATAAAGAAAATATGTATAAATGCTGGAAGCTCTGAGGCTGTGTTCTTCCAGTGATGAGGTTTATAGATTTAATAGGAATCCTTGGTTATTATTTATTCTTGGAGCCCTTGCAGTAGTACAGATGTCCTCTTTACTCCTTTTCACTCTATAGTCCTAGTGTAAACAGCTTATTAGTTGTGTGCTTGCAGCAAGGAGTTAATCAGTAAATGTCTTAGCTAAACATAAATTCTAGGACAATTCATTAACAATTCTGTCTATGCTGACAATCCAGAGCCTTGCCCACGTCTGTCTTGTATTACTTTTTGCCAAGACCTGTAGTGACAGGATAAGAGGGGATGGACATGAGGAAGAAATATTTCTTACAGTGAAGATGGTGAGACTGGAACAGGTTGCCCAGAGAAGCATTAGATGCCCCATCCCTGGGAGTGTTCGAGGTCAAGTTGAATAGGCTTTGAGCAACCTTATCAGTTGAAAGATGTCCCTGCCCCTGGCAGGAGGGCTGGACTATAAAATCTTCTAAAATCCCTATCCAAGCCATCTTACAAATGTGTTTTCTTTGTTCTTGTTTGCTCAAAAATTACTTTCTTGTTCTTTTATTCTTTCTTAATGCCTACTACTGTGGTTCTATTTCCCTCTTAATCAGTCAACCAGAAATTGTTAATTTTTTTTTTCTTTCCGGTAGAGAAAACCATGTCAGGAAGAACCTCATCTTCAAGTCATGTCAATGTAAGTGTTCCTGAAATTTTCAGCATTTTATTTAGAGGCTGTGAGTATCCTAGAGTGTTCTGATGTGTTTGCATAACAAAATTTGTTCTTCACTAATCTGACTTTTACTTTGTTGCAGTATGCTTTCTTGGGAAGCTGTTTATCATGGTAGCAGTCAATAATAATGTCTACTGTTGTACATCTATTAATACATTATAGGCTTAGCATTTGATTACACATAAACCGTGTGTTTTCCAAGTTATTTTAAGACCTAGGCTAACACCTAAAATTTTAGAGTAATTTGAAGTAAGTAGAACAGCTGCAAAACGATGTAAAAGTTATCTGCAGAGATGAACTCAGAGGCTTATGCTGGTGTATATTTTTTCCTAAAGTATCACTATTAGAAGTGGTTTCTAGCAGTGGGAGTACTGCTGAGAACAAATGATCGAGATAGGAGCTGGTGTGATTGGGTAAGGTCTGGGTGATCTAGAGGTTTAGAAATAAGATGTTTCCAGCACTGTGTTCATGCACTTTCTCTGGCCCTTGCTTCTGCAGGTTGGAACCTTCATGAAAGTATTGCTGATTTAGATGAGTCTGCCAAGTGTGTATGCACATATATGTGTAGAGCTAGTCACTTTTTATTTGGGAAAAGCTGAGGCAACTGCATACCTTGTGTTTAGCATAGATTCAGACCTCTCTTTGCCTGTTGACTTTGTGCTTGTTCTGTAAGTTAATTGTGGACACTGTAAACCAACATCTTCTTAATGAGCACAAGCATTGGGAAGATGCTGTGTGGTGAGCTGGAAATGTTGCTGATTAATGTATCTTGTTCTTTTTATCCCTTTCTGTCAGTTGTGTCTTCTTTATACTGAGTCGGACTTCATCTGTACTTAATGTTGTCTGTTATGTCATTACAGAGGTTATCAGGACTTCTTTAATTTTAAATGTATGTTAAAATTCTAGATAACTATGTCTTCTTTGGAATTTCGTAACAGAAGGTGCTAGTCAGGCAGCAGGTGGATCTGAAGTAAGAAATCTGTTCCTAGCCATTACAGATCAGAAACATGCATTCTCACTGATAAATGTGTTTATAGGCTGCTTCTAAAATGAAACCAGTCAAACAAATTTGAAACAATCTACTTGTAGAAGTTCCTGAATAAGAAAATGTCTTGTTTCAATCCTTCCATGTTGATTGAAAAGGAAAGGAAGGTACTTGTATGAGAAGTTGCTGCCTTTGTGTGACATTTGTATCCTTTAGAGTTTGAGGAATCTGTTATTAAAGGAGTATTTGTCACAGTGTTTGACCAGCGAAGGCAGCCTGAGATACTGTATAGAAATTTGGGTCTAATTACAAAAAACTTTAATCTTAAATTTCAAAGAAGTGTAGAGAAAGAGTAAGAGCACTCATGATTCAGACTGAAGGATTGAAGTATTATCTTATTATGGTCCAGCATGCTTCATTATGGTCTGTCTGAAGGACTACCTGCTGAGCTAATGAATGCAGTTAAGGTGCTAATAATTAAGTTGTTAGCGTCACTGTTCTGGAATCCTTGCTTGTAATTTTGTGTTACAATGCAAGGCGTCTGGTGGCTTGCAAATCAAGTTCATATGATGCTTTACAGTGTCCATCATATGGAGTAGCTTCAGCTCTTTCCTGCCTGAGCTAGACTCAGTTGTCTGAGAGGTGTAAATGTTGCATTCCTCTCTGATTCTCATCTGCATTGCAATGTCAGGTTTTAGTTCTCAGGATGCCTGGAGCAATAGTAATGCTTGCACTTTTATTCTTTCGGTTGGTATTATTTTAACTGGTTTAACTAACTGATAGGAAATATCATCCCATTTCCTTGTCTTGATGAACGTACAAATTTAGTTTGATTATTTTTGGTTTGATTTTCAATGAACATACCTGCTTTCCTACGTATCTTTTTCTCTGAACTGGTGAATTCCTGTGGATTACTGACTGCTTTCTCTTTTAATAATTACTTTCAAAATGCTGCCTCTATTTCTGTGGGAGTTGGCAGTGACAATAGCTGATACCATTTTGAATACATTAAAGTCTGTTTGATGCTAAAATCTGTTTGGTGTATTTTGACACCAAAATACATGTACTATTATAAGACGAAATTGTTCTTCATCCTGAATATTTTCTGTTGAGAAAGCAAACCTGGTCATGACATTCTGCTATTTCATTTTCTCTTTATCATTCTCTCAGCTGAGACAGTTAAACTAGAGTGTAGACAAATCAGAATGAACTAAGAAAACGGTGCCAGTGGATTGGTTGTCACCTTTTTATCATGTTTGAACATGTAAATTTAATGAAATAGAGCTTTTTCAGATGGTTCATGTGTTAAAACTATCTCATCATGTGTTAGGACACATGATTTGGGATCAAGCATTAATGAGGAATGCATTTCAAGTAAAGTCACAAGTCAGGGCTTCTCTTACAACTTTATTTTGTCCAGTTAAGACAACCCTGTACATGGCTGTATGTCTGCTCATAGAACCAGTGGATAATTTAGTTTTACCATGTGTAACATCATCTATTTTCAGTTTCATATACCAAAGAAGAAAACAAACACCAAGTCAGAGGATGTCCAAGTTCAGTCCCCTTTGGCAAGGCTCCCAGGCTCCCACCATTGTGACTACCCTTTAAAAGAGGTAAAGAGAAGTTCTTCAGAGTGTAAAGTGTGTAGGAGAATGTTAGATGAGGTTTTTAGTTTAGTTTTGGAGGCTGGGTTTTTCAACACCAAGTGCTGCCCTGTGACCAATAACTAATCCAGATTGTTTTGAGAGAGACAAGTGTGTAAGTCTGAAGTCTGTTTGCAAGCATACATTTACAGATATGGGAGTCTTAGTGCCATGTTTCCAGCCTAAATCATTGAAAGGCAGTTTCTCTTCAGGTATAGTTTGAAACTATCTTGAAAATCATTAATTTAAAGGTAAATATGATATTTAATTTTTTTTTAGTTGATTGTCTTCTACTAAAAGTCCTGCTGAACTTTTAGGTTATATTCAGATCACTTACCAAACTTTTTGTTATATGGAAATAAACTTTACATTGAGTTTTCAGTTATCCAAGAGCTTAAGCTTTTAAGAGAATATATGAGGTACTATATGACTCTTAACAGAATTTTAGGTGCTAATACAGAAATAAATGTATTAAGGCCAAAAGACTGTAAGAGTCTTATGGCATTTATCAAAACTGAGTGTCTGGATCATCTCAGTCACATATAGAAACAAATATTTGCCTCTACAAATCTGTTCCAAATTTAGTAAGCATTTCAAATGTCAAGTGTTGGAAACATATTTTGCTACTCTTGTTTCCTTCAGCTCAGCATCCAGAGTTTGTTGCTGGCTTCAGTGCTTTCAGAATCATGGGCCTGAACAAACAGACCTTCTCCCTCTCAGAGGAGGCTGAAAGGTGTAGTGAGGGAAGGTAGGAATTTTTTTGGACTTACAGTAGCAGTGGTAATGTGACCCAGGTCTCTTGGTAGGCCAGGTCATTTGAGAATGCTGCGATAGAGACTCACTGTGGGTTGTGTTCTATACTGGTAATGCTCTCAGTGAGCAGAGCATCCAGTTGCAGTCAGGTTTGGAAATAGGAGGTGATGTCTCCTGTGGCTACAAGCAGTAACCTCTCAGGCAGATTCAGACAGCACTTGCATGGAGTTCTTCTTGTATTTCTCTCTGCCTCTATAAAAATAATGGTTTGAATGGGTGAGTTGAAAAATACTTTTTCCTTGTTATTTCCTGGATGTTGTCTAATTTTCCGTTTCTTATTTTTCCTACCTATGTCTATATATTTCAAACTTTTCCATGTATTGAGGGATTTAAAATGCTTTAAACACTGACTAGTTTTTATGTTCTACTTAAAAAAACATTGATTTTTGAGTTGTCAGAGTCTGCACCCTGTTGTTTGAGAAACTTTGTGCAGTTTTCAGTGACTTGGATGTGTAGATCCCTCCTGTGCTTGAACTGCAGTGGTATGAGGTGAACTAAATGATGTTTGAAGGCAGGAAGAGGGGAGAGCCCTGTCAAGTCAATTTCTTGCTGCCAACTTTAATAATGGGCTTATTTTATTTTGCATTAGAGTTAGTCCTTATAGTAGCAAAAAGTTTGATTTGGGATATGCCTTTCAGACTTCACTAAAATTTGTAGAATATGCATGGGCATGAACTTTTCAGATGCCCTTTCAAACCACACTTAGTCAAAAATGAGGATAAGTTTGTCTGCTTTCAGCCTGAGTGGCATAATTTTCAAGCATCACTTGGGTTTATCATATTTTGAATTTTAAGAAATGAGGAAGATTAGAAGAAGGGTTGGAGGGCTGGAGGTTTCTGGAATTGCAGCAATAACTATTGTGGTCAGGCTTCATTTATTTAATTTGAAAATATAAGTACTTTCTGGTAAGGTAAGAGAATTTAGAAAAAATGAAGTCTTGCTGTTCTGGGGTTTGCCACTTAAGTACCAAACCTTCAAATTGCTTTTCCTTCTCAGAATTTTAGATCTTCTATATCTATATTGTAACGTGTAAAATTGCCTAAATACAGAGTTAGCTTCTACTTTCTGCATCTTGTGTATTTGTGATTATGTGGAACAGGCCTAATATTTAAAACTGCATGTTTGGTATAGCCTCCCTTGAAATTGGGAAACAATGGAATTGTCCTGAATACTTCTTGAGAAGAAAAAAGTTCTATTCAAGATCAGATGGTATGTGGATTCTTTAAATCAAGCAAATTAATTCTTTGCAAAATTGCTGTATGTGCTCTTCATAACTTTGATATATTTGGTCAGCTCGATTGTTTCAGTGTCCCATTTTTCCAGTGCATTATCCATTATGACATATTTGGGTTTGTTGAAATCTGCCAATTTTATTTGTTTTGTTTCAGTGGAGATTAAGTGCCAACAACAGAAAGCGTTCTACAAAAGGAAAAAGGCAAAAGGATTGCAACAGACACAGCTCTAATGATGAAGAATCAATTGGGTAAGAAGTAATCTCAAAGTTAGTTTATCTCTGTTTGCATAGTCAGAGTTTGACAGTCTTTCTTGAAGGTGAGTGTTTCTGTCTCTAGCTAATTATTTGTGTCATACAGAGATGGTTTTCAAGCTGTTGGGTGGCTCACATTAAGAGAATCATGCTACAGTGGTCTAATGGCAACTGTAACCTTTCCTGTGTGTAATCGCAGCAGGAGCCTGAAATTAGAATAAGAGTGCTTACTAGAGAAATTACTGCTTGTTAACCTGTTTGAAAGGTATTCATTACTATCTAAGTGTAAATTGTCATTCTAGCCCTAGATATCTTTAAATATACAAGAAGCTTCCCAGAACTCTTTTTCTCATTCATTTTTGTTCTGTAGTCCACACTCGTTAGCCTAAGCTTTATCAACTCTTCAAAACAATTAAAAAATCCCTTTAACAATATGGTGATTAGTAGCAGAAGTAAAGAAAATGAGAGCTTTTCACTTCTGTGTTATTGTCAAGGCACTTAAGTAATTAAGACTACTGATGTGCCACTTCTTTATTCTCTGTTACCAAGAACAAATATCTTGGTTTCTTTGAGATTATGGGAAATTATTGATATGCTATTATAACATAAAATCATAATCTGCAGAGTTGTCAGCTAGGTAATTGTTCTATCCAAGAAAATGTTGAAGCTGTAATTTAGTCCCAAATGAGCCTGTGGTGTCCTTATCTTATTTTGATCACTTTCTTATACAAGTTTGAATGAATTTGAGACAGCAGTTCCAGCACTGATGTGTGTACACACACAATATGATCATTGGGTAAGGAACCATATCAAGCAGCTGTGATTATTGTGTGAAATAAAGGTCAAACATTTTCTCCAAAGAGGTACAGACAATTAATAGCTTTTGGTCCTGTGATTTATAGGTAGGATAATTCTTTTCTTGCCTGTCAAAAGCAATATGAGACTTGTCAGGAGCAACTAACAGCATTTTTCATAGTATATTTTTTGTTTATTCCATCATTACATGCATAAATATGTTTTCATTATCTTTGCTTTTGCATTTTTTTCAGTTTTGGGGAAGTATAGACTATGGTAGGTACTTGTTTTAGGAACAGAAATAATTGTCTTTGCTTTTCCTTCACCAAGATGCCTCCAGTGTTACTGTTATGCAAATTACTTGCCAAGTCTGCTGGTGGGACTTGCTTTTAATGTATGCTTTGCTTTTTTCTGTTTGACACTTACTTTAATACTTTGAAATGTCTTTTGCTCGAGTTGCTCACTTTATTCTGTGGACAATTTAACAGATAATTTGTGGATCTGTGTCCCAACCATTGTTTACACATGTACAGGCTAGCTTAAGTTTAGATGTTTTCCTGAATCTATTATACTACCAGTCTTAATGACGTGATTTTCAAGAAACACTGCCAGAGGCCATTCCCCTTTTAGAAAGGGAAGCTATTCAAAGCTCTTATGTTCCTCTTCTGCTCTGAAGGTTAGGTCATAACTGGTTCAAAAACTTCAGTCAAAACCTGGTGCCAGATAAGAAGTAATGCCTTGGCCTGGCACTGACAAGTGTATACCATTGACTTCCTTATTTGTTGAAGGTTCCTCTCCATTGCATAGATTTCCAGTGCAAAGCTGGCTTCATGGTATGTGTGTGTGCTTGAAATTATAAGATCATTTTTGCTAAAGTACTTGCCTAAAATCTATAAGCCCCATTTAAATCAAGGGAATGGGGAGCATTACAAATTCCATTTCAAGTAACAATCAGTAAACCAAATTACAGAGGAGCCTGGAGCCTGTTAAGGTCTCGCTTGATGTGAGTGTGAGCAAAGGATGTCTGACCTGAATTTTCAAAGTGGCCAACAAACTACAGGTAGTGAAATTCTGCTTCTGACTCCTTTACCTCCTGCTGTGGACTTTTTCTGTCATTATGCTGTTTAAGCACTCAACATTGGAATATTTTCTGTTATCTTTACAACTCTTGATCATACATGGTCACAGTGTCTTTATTTTAGTTGTTTGTTCCCACTGGACTAGTTACCTTGCTGTTTGAGCTGAGCCTAAATTTAGTAAAATTTCATTGTGATATCATGTGTTAGAGAAATAAAAAAAAAGTCATTTCTGTGAGGTGGAACAATGAAAACTGAAAGAATTGGGATCTGGGAAATTGGTAGCCTTGGTTTGTTTTTAGTCAGGAGAGCTGAAGTGCTCCATAGAGAATAGCACATTTATATTGTCTTATGATCCCCTGCAATAATGATTTTAAAACATATTTTTTAAAAAACAGCAGTTTTCTGGTTCACATCTGTATATTGCTAGGGCTTACTTCTATGACTGTTCTCTATTTGGAGGAAAAAACACCGTTTAGTTACTTTAAGGTTTGATTTTTCAATTTTGAGTCCTGTTGCAGAAGGGGAAATAGCTGTCTTAGTTTTTCATTGCATCATCTCTTCTGGCATCCCAAGAACCGAAGTGACTTCAGTTCTTTAGTCTACAGTAGCTGGCCCTCTAAAGTAGTTTGAGTGTTTCTTTGTCTTTAGGGAGGAATTTTAAAGCACAAGAGTGAATGTCTAGTTTCAAAAGATAACTTGTACAAATTTTCTTGATGACTTTTACCTTGAAATTTTCCTTAACTGCTCCAGTGGCTGTAAATTTTCTTAACAGCCTAATAAGTTCTTGTGTAGCTGAATTTTTAATTGATCACATTTCTTAAATATATATATTCTCTATTTCCTTAGGTATTGCTTATTTATTTCTTATTTCTAATATATATTACAGTGGACAAACAACAAATTATGTAGAAGTCTGGTTGCTGTAAGCTCTGAGGTATTAAATTGTGGTTCATGTGTGAGCTCAATGTTTGAGAAGTCCATAAGAAAGCCAAAACTTCTGATTTAGTGGGGATTTCTATAGGAAAAGAAGTCTCTTGCTTCCTGTGCTGAATCAAGAACACTTGCCAGATTCGGGATGTGCTCACTAAGCTGCTACAGTTGAGCTCCACCATTTAAGACATGAATGTTACTAAGCTGACCCTCTGTGTTCACTTTCTAAGCTTTTCAGTAGTTAAAGCACATCTTGAAATGAAACTCCCATCTCTGGATCCTTGGAGTGTTGAACAAGCCTCTCTGACACCTGCAGTATTTGAGGCACATTCTTGGAACACTTTTTTGCATTACCATTCGTAGACTGTACACAGAACTAGGTGCAAGAAAAGAAAGGTGAAAGCCTTTTCCAGACAGCATAAAACATTCTGGAGCACTACTGTGCTTTAGGTTGGTATTCAAATGAGACTGTCTTTGCACATGTGACTTTCTATTGCTGTCACAGATCCAATGTCTCACTTGATAAACCCTGGACTGTTTTTCCAGCAGCTAATTAGGACCAATCTGTTACATAACACTTTGTCCTGTGTCCATGTCATTGGCATCAGAGAGCCTGGGTTTAGGGTTCTTTTTTGTTGGTGTGGTTTTGGTTTTTTTTTTTGGTTTTTTTTGTTTGTTTGTTTGGGTTTTTTTGGTTGTTGTTTTATTTATATTATTTTTTTTGTCTTTTGAGATAAAGCCTTCTCTCTTTTTCACCATTTTTTCTTTGGGAAACTTCTAATAGAGGTTCAGAGTGAAGGAAATTGCCTTCACTTGAGCTTAAGTTACTTAGGTTTGAAAAGGAGCCATTTAGATTTATTATGCATTGTCTAGATTGTGGTTTCCAAAGTGTGGTGTGTACAAGACAATTCACTGGGGTACACGAAGGAAATATTTTTTGTACAATTACTAAATGTTTATATCATCTTTATTGTGTTCCTTTTAAAATTTCTATTTCTGTGCTTTTTAATCATAAAACTGAGGTTAGAAAAAACCTTTAAGATCAACCTGTCACTAGTACCTCTCTGTAGATTTCAATTAAATAAACTTTGTAGAAGGTACATGCTCAAAATCCTTACTGCTAGTAGGGATGTGTGATTAAAACATTTTGGAGATTGCTGGTCTGGGAAAGGCGTAGCAGAGCATTAGGAGAAAGCAGCTCATGGCATACACGTTACAGCATTCAGGGGTGCAGAGATCTCATCAGGTTCCCAGCCAACCACAGCTTATGGGCAGGCTGTCCAAGCTGTGGGTAGGAACATTTGTCTTTTCAGGGTCAGTGAGGGGTTATGTGTCTTGTGAATATGGTAAGTAACTACAGAGAGGAAATCTCAATGTCAAGTTTGAAAGAGCAAAATAAAAGGCTTGTGTGGAACATCTGCCCGAGTTTGTTGTGTTTCACTAGCATGGCAGTTCCAGACCTTATTTTAGGTTCAAGCATGTCTGTCCTTCAGCAACAAAAGTTTCCATGCCATACCTGTATTTGCCACTAGGTACTGTGTAACCAGGCTGCATTGTCAGTGGGACAATTACAGCTGCTTGCAGAATTGTAAACCCACTGAGGAATAGCAGCCCTTTGCTTAAGATATGTTACTGTAGCATGTGTGTAACAGCTATGTGAGTAGTAAGGTTTTTTCCTAGCTATTAAAAAAAGACTTGCTCTACAGTGAGAACAATTGTGGGGGTTTTTTGTTATGCAAGACGTACAGTAGGAAAAAACCCAATTCTCTCTTCAGTAATCTTTAAAACCCAACAAATTAGCCTGAACTTCAGTGTCTTCGTAGGACCAGCTCTTGGAAAACAAGTCCAGTTTTCAGAGGTTTGAAAATAAAGTAAATACTGACAAATCTATGATGTATAATGCTTATCAGCTTATGAATTCCGTAAGCTGAAGTCCTGCCATTAGGTCACAACCACCTTATGCAGCACTACAGGCTGGGGAAGGAGGGGCTGGAAAGATGCCTGGTGGAAAAGGCCTTAGTGGTGCTGGTCAACAGCCAGTGAACGTGAGCCAGAGTGTGCCGAGGTGGCCAAGAAGGCCAGTGGCACCTGGCCCATGTCAGCAAGAATGTGGCCAGCAGGACCAGGCAGTAATTGTCCCCCTGTACTTGGCACTAGTGAGGCCACACCTCGAGTGCTGTGTCCTGTTCTGGGCCCCTCATTAAAAGGCAGACATTGAGGTGTTGGAGTGAGTCCAGAGAAGGGCAGTGGAGCTGGTGAAGGATCTGGAAGATAATTCCTATGAGGAGCATAGGAACTGGGAACATGAGGGAACTGGGCCTGTTTCATCTGGAGAAAAGAAGCCTGAAGGAAGACCTTACCACTCTCTAGAACTACATGAAAAGAGGTTGTGGCAAGATGGGTGTTGGTCTCTTCTCCAAGACAGCCAGTGACAGGACAAAGAGACATGTACTCCAGTTGTGCTGGGGAGGTTCAGGTTGGATATCAGGAAAAATTTATTCACTGAAAGAGTGGTTAAGCACTGGAATAGCCTGCCCAGGGAGGTAGAGTCACCATCCCTGAAAGTGTACAAAAGCAAGTCGACATGGCACTTCACAGTATGGTTTAGTAGGCATGGTGGAATTCAGATGAAGACTTGTTGATCTTGGAAATCTTTTTCAACCCTTATGATTCTGTAAGAAAACTGTCTGAATTACTGGCCATAATGCAGAATTAATTCTTCATGTGAAGACTTCAGTACCAGTCTAGCAGAACTACCAAAGTATGGATACTTCTTTAAAGAACTTCAGTGGGGCATTTTACTGACTTTGTAATTCATAATTCTAAGTAATTTGTTTAGTGAAATTAATTAGAAATAGTTGGAGCTTCAGAACTGGGAGATTTGTAATAACTTCTTTTTTTCCCCAGCAAGATCATAACTAATCTGCTATATGGGAACAAGTAATAATCATGGTTTTAAAATAAGAGGACCCAAAAAATGAGTGCCTATTTTCATATCCTGCAAATGGTCAAGCGTACACTTTCAGAACAGCTTGTAAGGCCATAGTGACACCACTTCCAACATTTTGTGATAACAAGATGTGCCAAAATTTCCATTTCAGTGTTTCTGCACTGTAAGTTTACATCTTCAGAATGGTATATGGTTATGTTAGTCATTCATGCAAGAAGAAGAAACCTTGAAAGGCTATCCTGATCAAAAGATGAGNGTAAGGCCATAGTGACACCACTTACAACATTTTGTGATAACAAGATGTGCCAAAATTTCCATTTCAGTGTTTCTGCACTGAAAGTTTACCTCTTCAGAATGGTATATGGTTATGTTAGTCATTCACGCAAGAAGAAACCTTGAAAGGCTATCCTGATCAAAAGATGAGTTTGTGATTGCTCTTCTCCAAAGAGAACTGCTTTGTAAATTGTCAGGGCAGTGACCTTAATTCTATATGGTATGATGCAGTGACAGCAAAGTCATGGAATATCTTTGTTGAATTCATGTGACTTAAAAAGTTCTCAGCACCCTATTATTAATGTGTCGTTATATGTATGGCAGGCAACCCAAAGTTATCTTGATGAATGTCCTGAGGACGAAAGTAGGAAGAAAATACATGCAGGCGCAACCTAAAACTGATGTTAATTTTTCTGATGCTGGCAAGCTGCAGTCAGATCAAGCACCCTCATCATCTGCTGCCAGCATAAAGATATGGCAGATTTTAAACCCTACTCTCCAAAGTCTTTTCCTGTATAAAAGGTATGTTGTCTTTGCCTCATGTCACTAAACAAAATAATTTTCCTTGCAGTTATTTCTTCATGAGAAAATGTTCTTTATTGTACTGCAGCTTCCTTGTTCATGAACTGTATTTTATCTCACTTCACTGAATTCACTTGTACCTGGTTCCTTTTGATAATCATTGAGAGAGATGGTGCCAGGCATGCTGTAGTGTTTTTTCTGATCAAATGGCTTCTAGATAGCCCTGTATTGTCAAGACCAATTAATTATAATTTAGCCACTGGATTCTCAAAATGTTTGGCTTTTTTATTATCATGAAAAGAATACACTTGAATTTAACTGCAGCCCTTTTCTCAGAGAAGATATCAAGGTGTATTTTCACTGTTACTGCTTTACACTACTCATGAAAATAGGAAGATTGGTATAAATGATTAGAAGAAAAGCATATCAAGTCCAGTATCTTCTTTGCACCCCTGCAAGCAGTAGTCAATTGTAGATATTCAGGAAAAAGTATGGCTAGAGTGAATACTTTATTCTCTGGGTTTTCTGTCTGAGCTTCTGATGACAGATGGTTTAGGGGCTTCCTTTATTGGAGGTAACATCCAGTATACATGTTTTTCAGTATTAGAATTTTCCTCTTTAAATTGTATCTCTTAATTGTTTATCCCATGGGTCTCTGCAATTGTGTCTGGAAGGTAGTCTTCCGATGAAAAGCAAATTTACATCTTGGAGCAAGAGGAGATCTGAGTTTCTTCAGAAAGCTGGAGTGTGCTCTGTGGGTGAACACAGACAACAGGAGAATTCTGTAGTCAATACTCAAAAGGCAGTGTTGTTCAAAAGACATTCAAAAAGGCCATAGCCTTAAAACCTAATCCAAAACAAATTGCAATGGAAGTGGTAGAATTTAAATCCCAGTCTGAGAAAGGAAGTGGATAGGGGCTGTACAACAAGCTGGCTGCTGTGACATTCTATAAAGTAAGTTGAGTTGCTCTTACACATCATGTGTGTGTTCACGTGGGAGTTGCATCTTTATATTTCTGCTTGGCTTATTTTTGATGACTGTCTGTTTTAACACCTGGGGTATTTTTCTGGGTCTTGCTATACTGTAGCCACTTCATAGTTGAAGAGTGGAATAAAATGCTGCCTTTTGTGTACCTGCTGCTTTTCTACCTGTTCACTAAGTGCTTTAAAAACTTTGCTCTGTTATACTGGAGGCTTCTTGTTCATAGGAAAATCAAGATTGTTTGTTCCAGAGTTCTGAGAAATGCGTACAGATACTGCATGAAAGCTGTTCAGAGAGAAATATTTACCAGTTTTTAAACAATACTGCATGATATGTCAGAGGCAATGCAGTGTGCATAGTATCTGGCCAAGGTAAAATTACATGGCTAGTTTTTCTTACCCTGGTCTTACTTTGTGTTTATCTGCTCTCCTTGGTTTTGAAGTTTCTTAATGAGATTTTTATTTTTTTTGCCTCTAAGGGACTAAAAATATTGATGTTTAATTATCAAGCCTCTAGGATATATGATTTTAACAAGAAGTTTGTTTCTCTAGATTTCAGTGCAGTACTTATGATTTACTGTTATATGTATGGCAGGCAACCCAAAGTTGTCTTGACGAACATCCTGAGTACGAAAATTGGAAGAAAATACATAGACAGCCATGTAATAACTGATGCAAATTTACCTGCTGCTGACAAATTGCAATCGGGCCAACTACCCTCATCAGCTGTTGCCAGCCTACAGACATGTCAAATATTAAATTCTCCTCATGAAAATTCTTTTCTTTCTGAAAGGTATGTTACTCACTGCTGATTTTGCCAGTCTTCCTGAAATGACACAACTTCACAATGGAAAATAACTTCCCTGAAACAGCTTTTGTTCTACTCTTTTCTTGAATCAGGAGATCAGTTTCCTGAGTGCAAATTAACATGCTTCTCCACTGAGCCATTTTAACATTACATTTGTTTTGGGTTGCTGGACCTGGTGTTAAAAGGTTGCTTTTCTTTCTTAGAAGGAATTCCTATTTACAGTGCATCACTGTTTTGATTTGGGAAGAAACACAAGTAATTCAAACTCATCTAAGTTGGTTTTGTGTCCAGAACCAGAATCTTGCTTTCCTGTTGGTGTTAAAGTGTTCTAGCATGATTTAAAAGAACTTATTTTGCAAAATATCTCCAAATTCCTCTCTGTTATAATTTCTTTTCACATTAACCCGCTGGTGGTCTCAGTATTCCTAACAGGGTGGCTTTGGTTAAGGATTGTGTGTCCTCTTACCACTTAACATATACTTTTCATCTTTTCTTCCTATATTTAGGTTGACTGAGCATCACAGTAATGTTTGACATATAAAACTAGCAGAAATCAGATATTCGAATTAAATAATATCTGTTTTGGTCTAAGGTGGCAGTTGCATTCAAAGTAAGCTGTCTCCTTTTGTACGTTATGCCTAAATCTTTGCTCAACAGCAAATTTTCCACAGGAAAAAATAGCAGGAAATTCTGAGGAAGACAATAGAAAGATGAAGAAGAGAAGAATGATGTGGGGGTTTTTTTTTGAAGGCAGGAGTAATTAACAGTTCCCAGGTTACAACTGAGAAAAGCCAGTCATATTCCTCATTCTGATACATCAACATCTTAGACAACTGAAATTAATAGCAATTCTTTTTTTTTTTTTTCCTGTTGGGTTGCCCATTGCTGCTTAAATTAACCTGACAAACTGCTTATTAGGCTGTCTCATTTCAAAGTATCATACTTGTTGCTAATAATTTTCTGTAACCTAAGGCTGGCTGAAGTGTGGGGTGTTTGGATTGTTGCGAGTTTAGATTTTTGGGGTTTTTTTGGTTTTTTTTTTTGGTTTTGTTTTATTGCAAAATAAGACTAATTTTTTAGTATCTGATTTTTTTCACTTTGTAAAATTTTGGATGATGGGAGGTAGTGGATTTATAGAGAGGAAAACATGAACTCTTGTATTTAATGCTCTAAATCTGGGGGTACATCTTGTGTATTTTTTCTGGCTCATACCTGGAGCACAACATTACATATTAAGCACAGTGATGGTTTGAGCTAGTAATTTTTTTTTTGTAGTTGTGAACTCAATTTGCTTTAGATTTGGAGTGGTTCATTGTTTGAATGATAAATATTCTGTACCTGTTGCATGGTTTTCTAATGTATAGTGTAAAAGGCTTGTTTATCAGGAGCCAACATTAGGATGATTTTTCACCCTTCCCCAGTGACTAGCACTTTAGTGCAATTTGTAATAGATACCAAGTTGGAAATGGAGAATTTAGGAGTTATTTCAACAAAGTCATGGCTTGATCCTGGTCACGTGTCTGTAAGTAAAGTCAGTGTATTACATACACTTGGCACTGATTCTTTTGGGGTCTCTTCTTTGGAGGAGAATAATAAAAGCTCCCCTTTTGTAAGTGTTATGCATATATATGCACATGATCATACAGAGTCTTTTGTACCATCAGAGTAGCTAGAATGTGTGCTTTGTACTGCTGAAAATTGTGCTAGTCTTGTACTATGGAAATTTCATGTCAAGTCAAAGAATTACATGTCATCAGAATTGGGTGGTAATAAGTTAACTTATCTCTACCGGCTAGAACTTAGTGCCAGCTCTCTCTTTCCATTCTTGCTCTTTGTATTACAGAATTGGTGGATTTTTGTTGCTTTACTGCAACCCAATGTGAAATGCATTTATTTAAGTGAGCACTGACCTGTCAGTATAACTAATGAATTTGAGGTAGGTTTTAAATGTAAAGAAACTTAGTGTTTACAGTATTTGTTTCTCATGGTTGTTAAGAACACGTTACAATATATATTGCCATAACTTCATAGGCGATGCATATATCTGTTATGGGGTGCATTTTAAACTGAGTTATCAGCAAAGCTGGAATTGAAACTAAAAATGTGCAGAATTTATGTATGAAGCAAATATGTTTAGGAAAATCTATTAGCTGAAACAGCACTATTCAGGTGCTTTCTGTTGTTAAATACCTGAATTGTGATGTTGGTGTAAAGCAAATGCTGAAAAACACTTGATGGTTTTGTATGGTCCCTTAAGACGGTCAAATCTATACAGCTGTTATGCATACAAATATTTTACTTGAGAGAGAACTGTGGATTCCAAAATTTAAGTTTTCTGTAGTGACCTGCCTAGTCTGTGGAAGGCTGTCTTGTTCTGTATACAGAATGAACAATAGCACTTACTGGAAACTACTTCTGTCTGTGGTCCAATTCATGATTCTTTGTGAATAGAAAGATAATCAGTAATTTTTTCACAGTGCTCATCACTGTAGTATTGGAGCACTCCAGAAATCTTTGTCTGTACTGAATTCCCAAAGAGCACTGATACTCCAGTTTACAGACAGGTCATTAAAAAGTAGTCATCTGTTCCAAAAGTGTTCAACAGTTTTGGTGTCTGGTTAAGAGATGTCAAAATTTTTTGCCATGGTGGGTGTGGATTTTTAGGAGTTGAAGCTTGGCTGTCAGTGATATCAGGCATTGTGATGATCAGTTAGCTCTTCAAAAATTTGAGACCACAACATTCTAAGTAGAACACATTATGAAATTATGAACACAAAATCCATTTGGATAAAGTATTGTAATCCTTTTCTGTTTCTTTCTATGTCCCATCCCTCACCACCACCTTTAAAGTTACTGTTTCAGGCCCTTTTGAGCCGGAATTTCTAGTTCAAATAATTTCACATTTCGGGGTCTTACTCAATGGATTCTATCAGCAGTTCTGAATCAAAGTTAAAAATATACTACATTTCCACCATATTCATTACAAATGCAAGGATAGTCAACTGACTGTTCTCTTTTTTTCCTTATGTGTTCTTGTTGCAGTCATTCCTTACAGCAAAATAATGTTTCAGTGTTTGATCTCAAGCATGTCAGATTCTCATACTGTGTTTTTTAGAAGCATCTGTTTCATTAATAATTTTTGAGTATCTGTGTATTTCCATGACTGGACTGAATTAATTTGGCAAGGTCCACATGTTTATGGGAGAGGCAGAAGTTTGAAGTCTGGCCAACACTTATTTCTGTTGGAATTTTTATTCAGTATTATTTCAAAATTAAAGATAAGTCATATTATTTACAGGTCTGAACATTGCCCAAGAAAGACAGATGATAAACTGTGTAAATTGACCAAGGCTTCTAAGGAACTAGAAAAAACTAATGCTGTCACTTTCAGAAGACGTGAGCTGCAGAAGAAAGGTTTGTAGTGAGCAGTCATCTGGCAGTTGAGTATGAATTTTGGGGAGTATTGAAATATTTTCCTTTTTTACTCTAGTATTGTGAGGAGAGCACAGAAACAAATTGAGGTGTTGCACACAGTGTATGTGTTTCCTCAGAATGCAATTTATTTTTTACAGACACAGTAAAAATATATCAAATGCCTAGTTTTAAATAGGAATAAAGCTAAGGTGAATCAAATCTGTGGAATAAAAATGAGACTGAGTGCAGCCTCACTGCACTGTTATAATCTTGATTTTCTAAAAATTCTTACAGTAAAAAATGTAAACCATTAAGAATGCTCAAATGGTTTGTGAACCCTGCTAAAATATTCATGCTAGACAATATTTGCTTTCACTGCTGAAGAATTACAACTTCTATGCACACTCTCCAGGGATAATGTACAGTCTTTGTATGCTGGTTACTAATATTTGCAGATTACAACAGGAAATTGAGAATATTGCATTTGGCAGAAGATAAAGAGACTGTGGAGTATAAAGTGCATATTCTTGTTTGGAAAGGAGCTGTGAATTTGGTTATACCCTTGACTAATTATGCAAAAATAATAATTTTAGGGAATATGTTTTGGCAGCCACATACAATTAAAAAAGAACTTATTGTGGAGGATACTTGCTTCCATGCATTTTTATATAAGATAAACAATGTGAAGAAATATAAAGGTTTTTAAGGGTAATATGTTAAATTACTTTTTTTTTTGTGACACAGAAAACAAGCACTGTGGTGAACNAACTGGAGAAGAGGAGCAGACACATGAACAGCACTACTCTAAGTCAGAAGAAGTCAGGCTCTTTTGATTCCGAGAAAAGGAAAAGAAGATATAGTGGCCATATTTCTGATGATTGTAATGCACACATTCCACAAAAGTCACTTGTATTCTCTGTAAGTTGCACTGAATTTTAGCACACATTCACACACACTTCATTAGCAGCAGTAGCAACATCCCAAATTAAAGGATTATGCCAATACATAGGATTTATTATACTACATATTGCCAGGTATTACCTGTTGAGGGAAAGTAGTTTAGTGATGCATCACAAGGAGTGAATAAATGTTCTTCTGTCCACATCATCACAATATGCTTATTGTAGCAGAAAGGTTGTGAAAGATCAATGACTTTTTCCTTCAGACAAGAGCATAGATTGAAACAGTTTTGAAAATAAGGCATCTAGCTACTTAAGTGGAACTTCTTTCACAGATGATCTAGAATTAGGGACTAATTAGGGGCATTAACAGCAAAACTGCAAAGTATACCTGAGGTTATTGAAATCTTGTGGATACCATCTTTTCGCTTCCTTCTTAGTCTATTGTACTTTTCCTTGAAGTTTTCTTCTTACCCATCATCAGGATTTGGAAAAAAACCAACAAATAAAAGACTGAGGGAATCAGTCAAGTACGAAGTGTGATTTATATTCAAGCATTTGAATATAAACAATAAAGGAATCTCTGTAGACTTCTGATTTAAACCCTACAGAGACAGGCAGTTACCAAACCTGTTAAACCCAGTTGACTAAGCCACACTTTTGGAAGGTAAAGAACAGCACTGATTATTATGTCTGACACTGACAGAGCTGCTAAAAATCAGAAATAGTTCCTTGTTAAGTTTGAATAGGGGTCATTGTAGCCTTTTAAAAGGTTGTCCCTCATGCCTTTATGTAATAATAGTCTTTGGAATATGAGGAAGGAGAAATTACCCTGAATTGAGCATTCAATGTCACTGTATTAAGCTATAGGTATTTTTTCTAGCACACAGGTAATATCAGTGATCACTGATCTGAACAGTTGAGAAATGTCAAGTAATAAACTTACATCCTGTCTCTGATTTCTGTTTCTAGGAAAAGCAAAGTTTGAGTTCAACTCAGTCTTCTGGCTGCAGACTATGCCATGAGGATGGACAAGATCACAGATCTAATCCTCTTCTGGTGCCAGACTCTCCAGCAGAGAGAGACTCTGAAAACACCTCCACCCACAACCACTTAAGCCCTGCTCACAGCCACACAGAGGACTCAGCCTCAGAGTCTCCTTCCAGAAATTTGTCAAAGAAAGAGCTTTCTGCTGCCAGTGAGGATGTGATTTCACCACAAGTTAGTACAATCAGGAAATTAAAGATGGACAAATCAGAGTACCTGAGCAATCTGCGGCACAGAATCTGCAGGGGTAATCAGCAACTTGTTTCCATTGACCCAAGTATGTACTGTGTCTGTGCTGATGACAATTACTGGTGATATACTTAGGTACTAGGAGAACTCGAGCATAACTAGCTAGTTGAGACATAGGGAGCAAAAGATTGAAGACAGCCATCCTGTTGTTTGTAATGCATTTTGCAGGTTAGAGAACAGTGCCTAGTGTCAGGATGTACGTGAAAAATAGGATAGACAGCGAGATTCTCAAATTCCAATCCTCTTTTTTCAGCTGATTTTGTGGCTATAGAAAAACTGAGCTTTTACTTTTTAATGATGCTAAAACTGAGAAAAATTACTCTCTTCTTTGAAGCAGCTATGCTGTGTCTTGTTTCTTTTAATAGCCAAATAATTTTGAGGATCTGGTATAAAAGGTGTTCATAAAGATACAGAGCAGTGTTTGTTGCATTAAATTCCACGCACGCAGATCTTGACTGGTTTGAGCAGTGTACTTTGATATCACATACCAGAAGACAGAATTCTTTACTTGTCTGAAACCCACAAGGAATGAAATATTCTCAAGTCTGTAATTTGTAGTATATGTATACTTCTTTTTTCATTTTTAGTTATCCTTTCCAGTGATGATGAAGATGGACCTTCTGAACCAGAATGCACAGAGCTGATGCAGGATAATATCACTGAAAATAAAGAAACAGACCAACAGTCTGAATTCTGTTTCTCAGCCAAGCAACTAGAAGACAAAATGAAAAGTCACACAGAGCAGGTAGTCCAGTTTTTGGCCTATGTATTGTTATGCCAAGCCTTTAATTTATTTCTGTAATGCTTGTTATAGAAAATTATTGTTTATTATGGTCCCAGCCACAAGCAGAAACTGCAGTAATTTATTCCACAGATAGAATACTGGATAGTCTTCAGAGAGTATCTCTCGTTCTGAAGCTTAAGTGTTCTTGCTACACACAATGTATTTCCTATTTTGACAATAAACATTTGGAAATATTTAATATCAGAAAATAGGAAGATCTACCTGAGGTAGGAACAGACATGATGAAGATACATTTGTGGAAAAACTTGTTTCCACACACTGTTTTACGATGATCATAGTTTCTTTTTATCATCCGATCTTCTGTTGCAATTCAGACTGTTGGTNGTGCTTTAAGTTCAAGGATCTTCACTGACAGCAGACAGATATAAGGTGAAGTTCCCTTTCCTGTTGGGCTAGCTGTAGAACTTGAATCTAAAAGTAGCCATAAAGGTGTTTGCCCCATTTTGGACTTGATTAGCCTTTGGGTGCTTGCTTTGACCTGGATCTGGGTTATCTCTGTAATCCTGAAACAAGTCAGAAGAGTCATTGCTGCCTCTTCTCACAGATGAATCAATTCAATCATAAGCATCAAATTTGATCCTGAAGCTTTCCTATGAAGAGAAGGGTATTATTTTGTTGCTCTGTTGTTTGAGTTTTTACTAATTTAGAACCAAATCAAGAGCATAGATTGTGTCTTGGTAATGGAAGTGTAGCAAGGTACTCTTACACCCTTAAGGAAATTGTCAGTAATGGATGTAATAACACCTAGAGATTTTTAATATGAATTTTTTTTATGTGGAAGCTGGCTTTGGGAGAAAATTCTGACAAACATGAAGGAAAAAGTATTCCTCAGTTTACAGGAGAAGCGTATATAACAAGTCCTGTAGTAAATACACTTTTTTCCAGTTTTTAACAGAGTCAGTTGAAGATAAATGTCCTCTCAGCTTACCTTCTGGAAACACGCCTAGAAAGCAGGCAAACCTGGCATTGGATGTTGAATTTGATAGACTACACATTGGGAAATATAAGTGTTTATCAACAGGTCC